>JAPYYA010001611.1:0-14962 GCA_028533165.1 Leontopithecus rosalia | reverse complement strand
GGTGGATCACGAGGTCAAGAGATCGAGACCATCCTGGTCAACATGGTGAAACCCCGTCTCTACTAAAAATACAAAAAATTAGCTGGGCATGGTGGCGCGTGCCTGTAATCCCAGCTACTCAGGAGGCTGAGGCAGGAGAATTGCCTGAACCCAGGAGGCGGAGGTTGCAGTGAGCCGAGATCGCACCATTGCACTCCAGCCTGGGTAACAAGAGCGAAACTCTGTCTCAAACAAAAATAGTAATTCACAAAAACACTTAATTCCACTTTTATAGCCAGCAGCCTCCAAGTTCCTTCTGTTTCTCTTGCTCTGGCCTCCATGTGTACAGTAGGGTTCTCAGGCCCAGGCTTCAACCAGAGGACCCCCCCCCCGCCTCGCCACCACTGTTTCTTCCTGTCCTTGAGCCCCCTTGGTGAACTCATGACCCCAGGCCCGGCTCCACCAGGATGTCCCCCAGGTCCTGCCAGCTGGGTAGTGCCAGCACAAATGCCTCAAACTTCATGGAAGCCAGGGTTCAAGGTGAAGCACAGGCGGCCTGCTAGGCCCTGTCCCTGACTGCTGAAGGACCTCCAGCAGAGGTCAGCAGTCCGGGCCAGCGCCTGTCTGTATGGGCCAGATGACCCTGGGAGCGCCCAAGCTCCTAAGGCTGTCCTGCCATCCACGCTGCGAACAGGACAGGGAACGTTTCACTGTGGTCATGGTGTCTCCCCGCCCCCCACCATCCGGTGGTGTCCAGATCAAGCCAGAGGCTAACTCTATTCCCCACAGGGACATCAGGCAGTGTCCAGAGACATTTTTGGCTGGGACGGAGGGATGCTCCTGGTATCTAGTGGGTGAAGATCAGGGCAGCTGCTGCAGTGCACAGGACGGGCCCCGCCCAGAAACACCAGCTCAGCACAGCAGCAGTGCGGAGGCCGGGAAGCCCCATCGCCAAGAGACGGGGTTTCACCATGTTGGCCAGGTTGGTCTCGATCTCTTGACCTCGTGATCCACCTGCCTTGGCCTCCCAAAGTGCTGGATTACAGGCGTGAGCCACTGCGCCCGGCCAGTTTTTTTTTTAAGACAGTTTCACTCTTGTTGCCCAGGCTGGAGTACAATGACACGATCTCGGCTGACCCAAAACCTTGGCCTCCCAGGTCTAGCGATCCTCCTGCCTCAGCCTCGAGTGTCTGGGATTACAGGCATTTGCCACCACACCCAGCTAATTCTGTATTTTTAGTAGAGATGGGGTTTCTCAATGTTGGTCACGCTGGTCTCGAACTCCTGACCTCAGGCGATCCACCTGCCTCAGCCTCCCAAAGTGCTGGGATTACAGGCATGAGCCACTGTGCGTGGCTCACCACTGGTTTTTAGCCCTTTTTGTTTTTTGGGGGTATACAGAAACTCGTGAGACTGATAAATGCTCTGAATCCCCTGAAAAAATGGTGCATGTGAATATGTACTCTCAACGTTTAAAACAAGGTTTCAAACGGCCGGGTGCGGTGGCTCGAGCCCGTAATCCCAGCACTTTGGGAGGCCGAGGCTAGTGGATCACGAGGTCAAGAGATCGACACCATCCTGGTCAACATGGTGGCGGGTGCCTGTAATCCCAGCTACTCAGGAGGCTGAGGCAGGAGAATTGCCTGAACCCAGGAGGCGGAGGTTGCGGTGAGCCGAGATCGCGCCATTGCACTCCAGCCTGGGCAACAAGAGCAAAACTCCGTCTCAAAAATAATAAATAAATATAAATATAAATAAAAAATAAAATAAAACTATTTCAGAAGGCTCTCAGTGTCCACCTATGAATCCTCAGCTAAGAATCCCTGCTTGCTGTCCTCTAACTGCTGTGGCAACAGCACCTGAATTTCAGAAACAAAAGGCCAGGTGCAGTGGGTCACACCTGTAATCCTAGCATTTTGGGAGATGGAGGCAGGAGGATCACTTGAGCTCAGGAGTTCATGACCAGCCTGAGCAACGTACTGAGACATAATTTAAAAATTAGCTTGATGTGGTGGCATGTGCCTATGGTCCCAGCTACTCAGGAGGCTGACACAGGAGAATCGCTAGAATCCAGGAGGCAGAGGTTGCAGTGAGCTGAGCTGGCGCCACTGCACTCCAGCCTGAGTGACAGAGCGAGACCCTGTCTCAAAAAAAAAAAAAAGGAAAGACAGGAACGGCTTGGCTTTGGCTCATTCACAGACACATCCTTGGGGACTGCCACCGGAGCCATGTCGCTACCGTTTGATGACATGGAGCTCTGTCCCTCCTTACTTTTAACATGAGAAAGGAAACGAACAGGGTTCAGCAGGATTTGCATTGTAACAAAGAGGAATTTTCTCCCTGTAAAAGAAATAGAACAGGCCATATTATCCAACGTATATGAATGTGTTTTAAAGTAAACAAGGTTTGATCTGTTCTCAACAGCTCCCTTGCCTCCGCCTCCCAGGCCCACTGCTCAGGTGCTCCCATGGGTCTCACTGTGTCCTCCCCCCGCCCACCGCTTGCTCCCTCTCCACCAGGGCCAAGGAGGGCTTCCTGGTATCTGCAGCCTAGCCTCATCCACCTCCACGGTAAGCTTGTTCAAGACTGGCGGATGTGGAGGTGCACACGCGGGGCCTGGTGCCAGCAGGTGACCTGTAGCTGCCCAAGTGAGATGGGCTCTGTGGCCCCAGTGAGAAAATTGTGAGATGCTGGGGGTACCTGGGACCAGGGAGTGCTGTCAGCCACTGTTATTTCCTTTTGCAAAACAAGATTACAGGGAGAGTTAAGATGTCCTGGCAAAATCCAGATACTGGTTTGCACCTGAAGCAACAAGATTCATCGCCCTGGTCTCACACACAGCAAAGCCCAAGCTGCCTCCCCCAGGCCCGGCTCTGGTGTCCTGGGCAGCCCCACATCCCCACTCAGCCAGGCCCCCACCAGCTTCTCTGTTTGGACTGAGGTATGTGTGTTGGGGGGCACCTGATTAAGAAGGGTGAGAAGAGCCCTCAAGTCCTCACGTGGCCTTGGGCAAGTCACTCTGCTTGCTAGACCCTGTTGACCTCACCTGGAAATGAGAGAACCCCTTAATGGCTCTGAAGGCGTTTTTTTTTCCTTGAGACTGAGTCTCCCTCTGTCACCCAGGCTGGAGTGCAGTGGCACATGGTTGGCTCACTGCAACCTCTGCCTCCTGGGTTCAAGCGAGTCTCCTGCCTCAGCCTCCTGAGTAGCTGGGACTACAGGCGCCCGCCACCAGGCCTGGCTAATTTTTGTATCTTTTAGTAGAGACAGGGTTTCACCATGTCGGCCAAGATGATCTCAATCTCTTGACCTCCTGATCTGCCCGCCTCAGCCTCCCAAAGTGCTGGGATTACTGGCGTGAGCCACCTCGCCCGGCCTAATTTTTCTGTGTTTTTAGTAGAGAAAGGGTTTTACCATGTTAGCCAGGATGGTGTCAATCTCCTGCCCTTGTGATCTGCCCGCCTCAGCCTCTCAGGGTCTAAAAGCATTTTTACAAGCATTTACCCTGAATGGTGACAGGGTTCCCCAGTCCGTCACCCTCTCAAATCCCTCTCCCACTGCCCTCAGCGCTGCAGGCCTGGGTTGCCTCCTCCACTCTCCCCAGCACAGCTGAGGGTCTCACCCTCCTGATATCCCTTCAAAACATAAGCCAAAACAGAAAATTGTCAAGAGTGCTACTTATAACAAGGTTTTAATAAAATAAAAAGTTCAAGTGCTTCCAATCCCCCAACATACTCCTTTCTGGTGTGGGGGAGGGGAGGGAGCCCCCCACCCCAATAGCACCAGGGATAGCACCATAGAAAGATGAGGTCGCACCCGGCCTCCCTGAGACCCATGGGGGTGGTGAGGAGGACGTGCCCCCAGACATCCCCCACCCTTCCCCTACCGCAGACAGTTGCAGAGCTGAGAGCGAACCCAGTCCCCTTCCTGGGGCAGTCTCTGGGGAGTGCCACCCCTAGGTCATTTCTACCTCCTCCTGAGGCCTGGACTTCTGGGGAGATGCCATGGGTGGCCCCTGCCCCCTATGGCTTTGCTCCCTGGGGAGGAAGGGGCTGAGGGAGTCGGGTGGCTCCTGCAGTCCTGAGGCTGGGGCAGGGGTGGGGAGGGCAGCAAATGGCCAGGGCTCCCTGTGGGGGTGGCTCAGGGGTCAGCAGTCACAAAGGGTCAGGGGTCAGCTCCCTGGGGGTGTCCATACCAGCCCTGCTCCGGGGTCAGAGCTGTGCTGGGGTCAGGGGTTAGCTCCCTCACAGAGGCCCAAGGGCTCCTTCTGGAAGTCCTGGGGTGGCTAGGAGAGAGACCCTCCCTCCCTGCTGGGCATCTCTGGTCTGTCACAGAGCTTCACCGTCGACATCCAAGTCGATGGAGCCGTGGCTGACCACCAGCCGTAGGCGCTTGGGTGGGGAGAAAGGGGCGAAGGCAAGGGCTTGTTTTGGGATCAGGATGGGGGGGCCTAGGGTCCCAGCAGGGGCTGGGGTGGCTGGTGGGGTTGGGGACAGGCGGTGAAGGTCCACACGCACCACGTAAGGCAGCCCATAGCGCCGGGCCCAGTGCCAGTCATGCTGGGGGCCCCAGTGGGTGCGGGGAGGCTGGCCCAGGGCCACCAGGGCCTCTCCTCCTAGGCGGCAGTGGGGACCACAGCCTCCCCATTGGTGCAGGGAGACTCGGGCATTGTAGGGGGTGGACAGCACTGGGGCCCTCCGGGGCCGGGGGCGTCGGCGCTTCCGGGGCCGCACTCGGGGCTGGGGCTGAGGCAGCCACTGGAGCCAGAGGGGTGAGGTGTCTGGGCGGGCACTGCAGGGTGGCAGGCGCAGGGGCTGGCAGGCAGCTGTGAAGGCCCAGGTGGCAGGGAGGAGAAAAAGGAGAGGCAAAGTCAGTGCAAGCGGGTACTCCCGGGACAAGGAGGCAGCGCTGCCCCGCACTCCCCAGAGGAACGCGCAGGCGGAACCTCGCAAGAGGCCTGCCGCCCCCCAGGCAGAGAGCTCGGGAGATAGGAGACAGGTGAGCAGAGTGGATGGGGGAGGCGCTCACCGCAGAATGGATCCCTGCGCAGCGAGGACAGGTGTGCGCAGGCCCGAGGGCCCCGCAGGCCCTGCCAGCTGCCGCTGTCTAGGCCTTGCTGCAGCCGGCGCTTGGTCTCACGTAGCTGGTACTTGTCCAGGGGCCGTGGTGGCAATGCAGGCTCCCTAGGCCTCGTTCGGAAAGCTCCTTCACCTTTCCTGGGAGACCGGGTGAATGGAGCTGAGGCCGAGCGAAGGGAAGGTGAGGCCAAGCGGAGGGAAGGGGAGGCCGGGCGGAGGGGAGGGGAGGCCGGGCAGAGGGAAGGGGAGGCCGAGCGGAGGGGAGGGGAGGCCGAATGGAGGGAGGGGAAGCCGGGCGGAGGGGAGGCCGAGCGGAGGGAGGGGAGGCCGAATGGAGGGAAGGGGAGGCTGGGCAGAGGGGAGGCCGGGCGGAGGGGAAGGGGAGGCCGGGCGGAGGGAAGGGGAGGCCGGGCGGAGGGGAGGGGAGGCCGGGTGAACAGGAGCTGAGGCCGAGTGAAGGGAAGGGGAGGCCGAGTGGAGGGAGGGGAGACTGGATGGAGGGAGGGGAGACCGGGTGAACGGGAGCTGAGGCCAGGAGCTGAGGATGGGTGAAGGGAAGGTGAGACCAAGTGGAGGGGAGGGGAGGCCGGGTGGAGGGGAGATTCAAGGCTCGGGTTGGACACACTCAGGGATAGGCCTCAAGGGTGCATTTCTGGGCTCGAGGACCCCAGACGCCTGGGGCAGACAGCCTGTCCCAAACCACCCCCCTCCCCTGCCTCTCTCCCGCCCTCACCTTTCACAGGTGTAGCATTCACAGTGCTCATTCTTCTCACCAAAGAAGCCCTCGCCATAGAAGCACGTCACCTCATCCCCTGGCTCGATGTCACGGAGCACCTTCACGCAGGCTGCGTTCCCATCTGCGGGTACAAACTGAGGGCCAAGCCTACTCAGTGCCAGGACCTGGGCCCCGGGGAGGACTGACCCATTCCCCATGCCTGGCCAGGCACCCGGGCCCTGAGTGTCCTCTCCCGGAATGGGGCAACAGCCAAGCCCCAAAACGTGCCATTCCAAGGCGGCTGCCCTGCCCAGGGCCTGTCCTTTGCCTATAGCCCCTAGACAGTCCACCCACTGGCTGGTTTCCACCCCTCCCTGCAGGACAATGATCTAACCTGACCTTCTGGCAGCAGCGTGCAGTGCCAGCAGTGGTGACCACTCCCTCTGGCCTCTGTGGTCTGAAGCCAAGCCCCACCTCCTCTGCCACACCCAAGCCCCTCCTCTCCTCAGCTGCCTGCTCCCCACCTGGGCCTTGGCAGCCAAGGTCCAAGCTCTGCCTGCAAGGCCACCTCCCATTCTGCCTCCACTCCGCAGCCCAATCCGTGTGCTCTGGCCCTGCCTTTGGGATCATTCACCCAGGTGCTGTTCCACAGGCTCCTCCCAGGCCCCACACAGCCACTAACCCTGCGTAGGAGGGGGCATGACCACTCTCCACCCAAGTGTCCATCTACCCATCCACTCAAGCCTGACACTTGTCTGGGAGTGGCCTCGCCACCTGCCTACCTGATGGTCCCCAGCACAACCAGCCACTGCCTCCTGAGTGTGCCACCTCCTGCATCCTCGTCTTCCTCCCATCCCTGAGACCCCTGTGGGGTTAGCCCCTCATCACCTGTTTGTGGCCACCCTGCCTCCAGCCCCTCCCCTTCCTGCCAAGCCTCCCATTATACACCATGGGGGGAGTATGTGGCACCCCAGCCCAGGCCGCGAAGCCTTGCTGCCCAACCAAAGCTGTCACTGGGCACCCCCAGCCCTCTGGTGTGCCGTGTCCTGCTAGATGCCCTCCTTTGCCCCCAATTTCTCCCAGGGAAATTCTGTTCCTCATCAGTGCCCAGCATGGCATCGCTTCTGTGAAGCCAGATGGATCCAGCTCGCTGGCAAGCTGGCCGCTCTCTCCTGTGCTAAGGTGACTGGTGAACTCGCCCTGCAGAGTGTCTCTGAGGGCTGCCTTTTGACTCCATCCCCACAGTGTCTGTGGGTGATGCCAGATCAGGCCCCGACTTTGCTGTCCAAAACCCTCCGGCACACTTGCCCGGCCTGCAGAGCCCCTGGGCAGATCCTCAGCGCCCCCATCTGAGACGAGGACCCATGGCCAGGGCGGCATAGCCAGGACCCCACCTCAGTTCTGGCTTTGGAGCCAAAGACCTGGATCCCCTTGTCATGCCTCCCAGGGTGCCCCACCGAGGTCTGCGCTCCAGAGGGTGCCCCCTCAATGCCTTCCTGGAGCCGGCCCTCCTCACTCCTTTCACTTCCCAGCTACAGGACAACCAGCATCGTCTCCTCAGTCTGTCTGGACACCATCCTGAGTCCTGGGCCCGGGGCTCTCTGGCCTCCCTGCTCTTGCCACCACAGTGGCCTGTGTTGTTCCCTGCAAGGCTGGGGGTCCCCAGCACAGGGCCCTTCCTCCCTGTCCCCACACTCCATGCTCAAACTGGCACAGCTCCCAGCTTGGGTTTCAGAGAAGAAAGATGGCCAGCAGCTGGCAGCCAGGGTTCCAGTGTGACTGCACAAAAAGCCAGGCAACAGTGGCCAAGCTGGAGCCCCTTCCTCCTTTGCAGCAGCCTTGTGACCAAACACCCATTCTGCCCCTTCCAGGGTCGGTGGGAAGCCATGGAGATATGGGACAGCATTTGGCTCTTGATTGACCAAAAGCCCCCTGCCCCGGGCCACAGGTACCTTCCTGAAGGGCCCGCTCCTTCCCAGTCCCAGGGTCTCACCTTGCAGTTGGGTTTGCAGTCTGGATCCAGTCAGGGCAAGAGAGAGAAGAGAGGTGGGTGAGCTCAGGAGCCCAGTCACAGAGCCCTCCCACTACACCCCTCCAGCCCCGCCTGGCTCCACCTGCCCATCCACCTGCCTGCCCCTCACCATGGTTGATGAAGGCGGCGGGGCCCAGCCACAGCTGAGCACTCCGCTTGCGGGTAGAGTACATGATGCTGAAGTCATTCTCACCGGCCCTCAGCAGCCCCTCATCTGCCTCCCGCAGCTCTGCGACGCAGCCCACCAGCAGCTCCAGCTTCTCATTCTTCTTCCTGCCAAGAGGCCAGGGGGCAGGGCTGTGAGCAGTGCATGGCGGTGGTGCAGTGCTCAGGGGTGGGGGATCTGGGGCACAGAGGCACCCGGGAAGCAGGGACTCCTGTGTGCTGCTTGCTGCTGGTTGATCCTTCTTCCATCTCTCTCTCTCCTTCCCTCCTGCCTGGGTGGGCTTCCCTGCTCCAGCCCACAGCCTCACAGGACCCTTTAGCTGAAAGCCTTCAGGATAGCATACACAGGAGATACAGCCCCATCCCCTCTCCTCGCTCTCACAGCACCTCCTGCCCCCAACTCCCTCCTGCCAAGACCTCCTTCTACTCGCCCTACCAGACCCTCAGCCTGGTGCTTCCCCTCAGTGTCAGCCTTGCCCTGGGAGCAACTCTCATTCCCAGCGCTTCTGGAATGAGCTTGGACCAGCTGGGACCAGCAGCTGCATGTTGACTTGTCTGCCACCCGCCTCCTCACCGGACTGTGAACCCCGCAGGGGCAGGGTCTCCTCACCATACTCAGGTGGGGGCTCAGATCACGATGAGGTAAGGACAGCCTCAACAGAAGCCTAGTTCTTTCCTGAAGCCCCAGGAACCCTGGGGTCACAGCTGGGGCTTCCTGCTCAGCAGCACTACGGTAGCCACAAAGGTCTTCTGGGATTATGCCCACCACCCTCCTACGATGCCCAGAGGACCAGTCCCCTCTCTTTGCCCTGGTTGGCCTGTCCAGGAACAGGGCTCTCTTGTCCCCTCCGAGGAAACTCAGAGGAAGTCCTTCCCTCTTACCAAGCACGAGTGGACACGATCTTGGCCCCGTTGGTCTCCATGGAGTAGCGTGTGCAGGGCAGGATGGCAAAGCCACTTTCCGGCAGGAAGGCACGGAGGTAGCGATAGACCTGGTGAGGGTGAGGGTGGGGCTGAGGAGGCGGGGCAGGGGCATCTTCTGCCCTCTCTCTCCAGGACTCTAGGCCTGCTCTGCCACTGACTGACTGTGTGGTCTCAGGGGCCTCACGTCCCCTCTCGGGGCCTCAGTTTCCTCATCCATCAAACGAAGAGGTTGGACTCTATCTCAGAGGGAGGGTCCCCCAACTCTCCTCTCCTAGGATTCTCTGAGCCTTGCCTCAGATGGTCCCAAGGGCTAGGAAGTCAGGGGGTCCCAGGGGCTGCGCTGAGGGGCTCTAGAGCGTCTGCCAGGCAGGGCCAGGCCGGGTGAGCGGGAAGGACACGCGGTGAGGGCAGGGGAGGGGAGGGCTCCCTCACGTGGGTCTTGAGGGCAGCCTCCTGCCGCGGGCCCCGGCTCTGGAAGTAGTGGGTCATCCAGCCTCCCAGCGTCAGGGCCCGGTACGCAGCCTCCAGGTCCCGCTGCCTCAGGAAAGCTTCCAGCGCTGAGCGCAGGTGGTGCTGTCGCCGCAGGGGGGGCACAGGGCTGGGGGAGAGGGCATGCCTGGGTCCCAGCGCCTTTCCGGGCCCCGGCCCCAACCCCCACTTGGAGCTGAGGGGAGGACCAGGCTGAGAAGCGGGCTGAGGGATGGCCGTGGTAGGAGGGGAGGGGTCCTGGCCCCTCGGGCCCACCCTCACCCCAGGCCGCCTCACCTGACATTCATCTTATGTGTGCGGAAACCGAGGTAGGGGTCTAGGACGAGGCTGGTGGCCAGGTCGTCGTTCTCACACAGTTCTCGTGCTGTCACTCTGTCGGGCCCCATGGTACCCCTTGGACCATGCTGCCTCTGGCAGACAGCAGGGGCAGGTGAGGGCAAGGTGGGTGCGGGGCCTGGCTTGGTGCCGACTCCACGCCTACGCTACTCAGAAGCGGTGGGGATGCTGGCGAGCCCCAAGACCTCATCTGCAAAACGGGGAGAAAAGCAGTGCTGACTTCGCCAGGCTGCTGGCAGAGATGGAACGCAGCAAGTACTTCTGAGAGTGGGGAAGCCCAGGGCGGTGTCAGTCATCACCTTAGCGTCTCTATCCCCTCTCCTTCTGCAGCGCAGACGACAGCCCCCCAAACACACAACCCCCACGTGCTAACGGCACCAGGCGCGCCCATGCACTGACACACACTCAGACACCGCTGCCATGTGCACGGAGACACCCTCCACACACACATCTCTACGGGCCCAGGAGAGGCTGACTGGCAGCCAGGATCACCCTAAAGGCTTAGCACGCTGGAGAGCGGCTTCACCTCTAGCCCTCGAGGAGGAAAAGTCAAAGCTTCCCGCCAGCCGGAGGTCCCGCCCTCCACCCCCACCGCGGCCCTGCCTCGGTCTCCGCCCCCTGCCTCCCCGACAGCCTCTGGGAGTGGTCGGGAGGCTCCAGGTGAAACCCCAGGCAGCCTGAGCGGGGTGTGGGGAGGGAGAGCATGGGGAGGGATCCCAGCACCTGCTCCCTCTCCAAGGATTCCAGGGGAGGGGGGCTCAGAGGACAAAAGCAGGGGTGGGGAGGCAGCACAGGTCAACATGTACAAAAATTTTTTTAAAGAGCAAGGAAAGAACTGAGAGGAAGAAAACAACCCAAAACCCCGACACGGACAGTCAGTCGTGTCCCCGCACCAGGTCGCCCAAGGCTCATCTGCGCCCGGGAGAAAATGAGACCGGGCAGGGCAAGGAGCGGGAGCTGCAGAGACGGCGGCAGAGGGGTCGGGAACAGACTGGGAGGCTGCGGGAGAGAAAGAGGGGGCGCCGCGGGAGGGCGCCGGGGACGGCGGGGGAGCTGGAAGGGAGGCTGCGGGCAAGGACAGAGACGCACCGTGGTGGGGACGGCAGGGGGCCGCGGGAGGGAGAAGGCTGCAGCCCGGCCTGGGGGTGCTCAGAGGATGTGAGGAAGGGATGGGGGTGCCAGGAAGGACAGAGATGGGGGAAGGCCTAGGGACCCAGGGAGGAACCAGCCGGGGGACGGCAAAGTGCCTGGGCGTCCAGTGAGTGAGGGGCCTGAGAGGGCAGTCAGGGACCCCGGGAACCACACAGGGCTTTGTGGGGTCCTGAGGGACCCCGGAAAGGGAGACCCTAGGGAAGGGCCTGGGGTCCCAGGGAGGAGCCTGGGTAGGCGGTGAAAGCCCAGGGCAAGGGACCTGGAGGGTCAGAGGCCGACCTCAGGGTCCAGGGAGAAGGAGGAGAGGGACAGGGGGTCAGCGAGAGGTTCTAGGGCAAAGAGAGACCTAGAGAGTGCAGGAGGCAGCCTGGGGGGTGAGGGGAGGTCAGGGATTGGCCCTGGGGGTGCAGGGAGGCCCTGGGGGCGCAGGGAGGGCGCAGGGGCGAGAAAGGGGACAGGGAGGCCCTGGGGGCGCAGGGAGGGCGCAGGGGCGAGAAAGGGGACAGGGAGGTGGCCTGGGGGTGCAGGGAGGGCGCAGGGGCGAGAAAGGGGACAGGGAGGCGGCCTGGGGGTGCAGGGAGGGCGCAGGGGCGAGAAGGGACAGGGAGGCCCTGGGGGTGCAGGGAGAGGCCTGGAGGGCGAGGTCAGGGGTGCAGGAGGCGGCCTGGGGGTGCAGGGAGGGCCGTGGACGTGGTAAGGGGGTCAGGTAGAGGCCCGGGTTAGGAAGCACAGGGAGGAGGCTGCGATGCTGCGGAGCCCGAGGCCTGGCGAGGGGACGGGAGACGTGGGCGCCTGGACACGAGGAGGGGCCGGGCGGGGTGGGGGGCAGTCGGGGCAGGGGGCAACTGGAAGCCAAGGCGGCGCGGGGCTGGGGCCGTCAGGGGGCTCAGAGATCGGGCCCCGCGCCGCCCCTCACCCGCTTCTCCTCCTCTTCAGGCGCCCGCGCCGCCGCCGCCAACACCTCCCACTGCCTCCTTCAGCTCTAGTCAAACACTGTCGCCGCACCTCCCATCTGATCGCTGGGCCCGCCCCGCTAAGGCCACTGAAGCTTTCTATTGGCCAAAGCCACCGCCACTCCTCCGTAGCTAGGAAGCTCACGGCGCTCTCATTGGCCAAGCCCCAGTATTTCCCTCCCCGCCAGGCCCTCGTCAGTGCCCGATAAAATCCCGCCACGCCCCCTCTGCCGTCAAACGCCGCGTACTCTTGCGAGTGGTTCACATCGCTGTCCTTCAGCCGCTGCCCTGGAGACTTGTCCCGCCTCCTGCCCCTACTGAAGCCCGAAATGGACGCACTCATTGGCTGAAAGCGCAGTCGCTCCCGGCGAAATTCGGATTGGGTCGGGTTATTCAGGTCCAAGTGGAAAGCGGGCGGGCTCTGCCAGCTCCGGTAGTCGTATGTGATTGGCTGGTATTGGGACAGCCCCTCTTGCCATTAGCTATGGCCTCCGTCCATCACCATAGAGTCGCGGCCCCCTTATTCTCTTTCTCCTAGGGAAGCTTCCGCCGCAGGAGGGGGAAAGCCAGAGCTGGGCGTGAGGGAGGCGGGGAATGCGCGCGCACCGCCGTCCCTCTCCCCTCCCGCCCCTCGGGGCCTGCGGTTGCCAAGGCAACGAAAGTTTATTGACAGCTCTACCTGGCCACAAAGGGCTTCCCAGTCTCTCTCCCTCCCAGACTACGCCGTTTCGTTTTGGGAGTAGCCACAGGAACTCGGTGGGACTTTCCCGAGATATGAACGGGGTCGGAGGGAGGGGAGGCTGAGGGAGGAGTGGGGGCTTCGGAGACAAGCGCTGTCTCTGGGGCGCTCCCCTGGGGCACCCCCTAATTGGGATCCCCTCTCCACCTCAACCCCGGCGGCAAACGTAACTAACAATTCATCATAATTACGCCAGGAATAATACGCTCCGCACTCAGCACAGGCGGTCTTTGTTTGCTTGTGTGTGTGTTTCGCCAGAGCCATCCTTCGCCTAACCACACCGATCCCATCTGAGCAGCGCGCTCAGGCGATGGCGTCATCCTGCCAGCAGCCTAGAGCCACTCACTCACTCACACCTACGTGGCAGGGCTGCTGACACCTGGGCTGGAAGGTGGCCCGGGGCTCCTGGGCCACACAGCTGTGCAGCACGCTACTGTCCGGTTACACAATGTAGGCGCTTGTGCGTCTACCCGTAGAAAAACTACCGTAAAATTTCGGTATTATAATTTTAGAGGATCACCGTCAGACATGCGGTCCACTGTGTAGCTATAAATCTTCGGGCCTGGCCGGGCACGGTGGCTCATGCCTGTACATCCCAGACAGCACTTTGGGAGGCTGAGGCGGGTGGATCACGTGAGGTCGAGAGTTCAAGACCAGCCTGACCAACATGGAGAAACACCGTCTCTCTACTAAAAAAAAAAAAAATACAAGTTGGGGAGGGATAGCATGGGAGAAATGTCAGATGTGGGTGAACGGGAGGA
Source organism: Leontopithecus rosalia (assembly GCA_028533165.1). NCBI lineage: Eukaryota > Metazoa > Chordata > Mammalia > Primates > Cebidae > Leontopithecus > Leontopithecus rosalia. Next base: position 1,639 of record JAPYYA010001611.1, on the reverse strand, counting down.
AGGCAGCAAATCACACTGCCACGTGTGTACCTATGCAACTATCATGCATGTTCTGCACATGTACCCCAAAACCTAAAATGCAATTAAAAAAAATAAAAAAAATTAAAAAAATACAAATTTAGCTGGGCGTGCTGGCGCATGCCTGTAATCCCAGATACTTGGGAGGCTGAGGCAGGAGAATCACTTTAACCTGGGAAGTGGTGGTTGCGGTGAGCCGAGATCGCGCCATTGCACTCCAGCCTGGGCCTCAAAAGCGAAACTCAGTCTCAAAAAAATAAAAATAAAAATAATGGCCCTCGGCCAGGCGCAGTGGCTCAAGCCTGTAATCCCAGCACTTTGGGAGGCCGAGATGGGTGGATCACGAGGTCGAGAGATCGAGACCATCCTGGTCAACATGGTGAAACCCCGTCACTACTAAAAATACAAAAAATTAGCTGGGCATGGTGGCGCGTGCCTGTAATTCCAGCTACTCGGGAGGCTGAGGCAGGAGAATTGCCTGAACCCAGGAGGCGGAGGTTGCGGTGAGCTGAGATTGCGCCATTGCACTCCAGCCTGGGTGACAAGAGCAAGACTCCGTCTCAAAAAAACAAAAAACAAAAATGGCCCTTAATACTTGGCACAGAATAGGTGCTTTGTTTTTGGTGTGTGTGTCTCTGTGTCTCTGTGTCTATGTGTGTTTGTGTGTTTGAGACGGAGTATCACTCTGTCACCCAGGCTGGAGTGCAGTGGAGTGATTTCAGCTCACTGCAGTCTCCACCTCTCAGGTTCAAACGGTTGTGCGGCCTCAACCTCCTTAGTAGCTGGGATTACAGGGGTGCCATCATGCCCAGCTAATTTTGGGGGATTTTTTTTGTATTTTAGTTTTTTGTGTTTTTTTTTTTTTTTTGAGACGGAGTTTCGCTGTTGTTACCCAGGCTGGAGTGCAATGGCGCGATCTCGGCTCACCGCAACCTCCACCTCCTGGATTCAAGTGTGCTATAGCGGGCCTAGAGTTAGAAACTGAGCAACGCCATTTTATAAGACAAAGCTGTTTTTCCAAAAATAAGTTGTAATGGCTGCCCCATTCTCCTCGCAATAACTGCTGACCTTGACTTCTGTAAACAAAACTGCTAGCTTGCTCTAAAGAATGCCTACCATGAAAAGCTGCTTGCCTTTTTCTTATCAGTAACTGTCTGGCCTTTGCTTATCAGTAGTTACAAAAACAAGCTTCTGTAAAGTTGCTTGCCCTGCATCCACTCAATCCTAAAACCGCGATGTGGTTTTTCAGCTTAAATACCCTGATCCCCGAGTTCCGGGCCACGGGTTGGAGAGACGTGAGTCCTCCGTGGTCGCCGGCAATAAAGACCCTGCAATTTGGCATTCTTTTTTTTTTTTTTTTTTGGAGACAGAGTTTCACTCCTTACCCAGGCTGGAGTGCAATGGCATGATCTCGGCTCACCACAACCTCCGCCTCCTGGGTTCAGGCAATTCTCCTGCCTCAGCCTCCCAAGTAGCTGGGATTACAGGCACGTGCCACCATGCCCAGCTAATTTTTTGTATCTTTAGTAGAGACGGGGTTTCACCATGTTGACCAGGATGGTCTCGATCTCATGACCTCGTGATCCACCCGCCTCGGCCTCCCAAAGTGCTGGGATTACAG
>JAPYYA010001610.1:0-14962 GCA_028533165.1 Leontopithecus rosalia | reverse complement strand
GGCACCCAACCCACATCACACCTTCACCAACATCACCCTAACGGGGCACCCAACCCACATCACACCTTCACCATCACCCTAACGGGGCACCCAACCCACATCACACCTTCACCATCACCCTAACGGGGCACCCAACCCACATCACACCTTCACCAACATCACCCTAACGGGACACCCAACCCACATCACACCTTCACCAGCATCACCCTAACGGGACACCCAACCCACATCACACCTTCACCAACATCACCCTAACAGGGCACCCAACCCACATCACACCTTCACCGACGTCACCCTAACAGGCACCATTCCCACATCAAGCCTTCAGGGCCAGCATCTGCAGCCAGCAGGGGCTTGCAGGATGGTGAAGGCACAGAGATGGTGGGAACCTGGTTGCTGAGGGCGCCCTGCTGTGGTGCTTTGTGGTAAGAACTCACAAATCCTTAGTTTCAGTTGTTCTGTGTGGGACTTGCTGTTATATGCAGCCAAAGCATTCTGATACAACGAAAAAAGAAATCAGAACCACTGTCCACCTCAGCGCCTGCAGGTGTGCGGCCAGCATTCCAGTCCACGATCACTCAGCAAATGAAGGGCTCATGCCCAGCAAGGTATCAGGTGTGGGGACACCACCGTGGCCACAGTGGGCAGCCCTCTACCCCACAGATCTCCTCTCCCAGCTTGCAGTACTGGACGGTGGTGGCTGCACCCCCAGCTCTGAAGCCCCCCTGCTGAAGTGGCTCACGGCTCTGAGTGACCCCACACAGCGCCCGATGTGCCATCTGACCCCTCTTCCCCAGCTTCCTCATCCACAGCCTACAGACAATGCCAGCCTCATGGGGCTGGCCCAAGAATTATACAAGTTAATATGAGTAACTCACCCAGCATGCCTGGCACACAGCAAGCTCTCAACAGATGCCAGATAGTATCGGCAAATATCAAAGATAAGGGAGTCACATGGGGCGTGAGAAGGCAAGGGAGACAGCAGCACCGAGGGATGGCGCTGGCTTTCAACTGGCCTCTCTGGGGAGCCCCACATGTGGAAGGGCTTGCAGAAAGGGAGAGGTGCACCCTCATCCTTCCTGCAGGCCACAGAGGCCCTGACCCAGGACGTCGCTGAAGTTCAGGGACCAGCAAGGAGGGCTGGGTGATGGGGACACACTATGGAAGGGATGAACGTGGCCAGCTGGGTTGGGACCCGTGGGCAGCTGGCCTGGCACTGAGACGGAGACGTGACTGGGCCTCGAGGATCCCTCCATCTAGAGCCGGTATCCTCCCAGTCCCGTCTTTACACTCCACATTCAGTAGCTTTAGGGAAATGGGAGGAAAGTATTCACACTGTCTTATGATCCGTTCTCTTTACTTAATACAGATGAACACATTTTTATAGCATTAAGTACTTAACTTTCATCGTTTTCATGGATGTGTATTTTTTATAACATTGCTGTGTCACCATGAATTTACCCAATCCTATTACGGCTGTTCTCCAATATTATACTATGAAAAAAAAACTGGAGTGAACATCCACTTAGCTAACTTGCTGTAAATTCATGATTATTTCCTTAGGAACAGTTTCCAGAAGTGAAATTGCTGGGATAGTTACATGCAAAGAAGTGATTTTTAAAACAGGACTGTGATGCTTGAGAAAGTATCATTAATTAGAGAAGCAGGTAGCTGGATACATTGAAGACTAAGAAATACTGCTTGGTTGCTTTAAAGAATACAGAACTCAACTTTCACCAACAAAAATAAAACTTTGAATCTAATTATAGTGATAACCTAGAACATTTTGTTTCAGACCCAGAAGTGTTACATACAAAAACAGCCACAATAAAAGGTTGGAACTACAACTCTCAATTGTTTATGCAAATTTCTAAATTACATATAGCATAGATTCTATGCTCCGTATTTAATGCAGTTGGAAAACAGATGTTTGGAAGTGTGTTCAGAAACTGTCAAAACATTACGAAGAATGTTACAAAATGGAAACTGTTTTTTAAAGAGCCAAGGTTTCATATTGAAGACCAAAAAAAAGGTCTCTGCTTGCTGGGTGTCCTGTCTCGACTCGGAAGCAGTGGGTGACACGTGGAGGCGGGAACGGAAGCCTCACGAGGAGCTACCGTGTGTGTTTAGGAGTTCACGAAACCTTCTATCCAGTGACGGGGACCCTCAGCACCCCTTCCCGCCATCTCTGCTACAACAGGGATTGAAACCCTGTGGCGGGTGTGTGGATGCCCTCAGCACCCCTTCCTGCCATCTCTGCTACACCGGCGACAGCAGGGGGACAGGCCGGACCCAGCCCCAGTGAGGAACTCGGAGGCTGGGAGTATGATGTCCCTCAGGCATCAGGGCCGGGGAGGCAGCATTCTAAGTAGATTTCAGAGAACAAACATGAGGTAAACACAGAACAAAGAGCACTGTTAAGTGTGGGTGAAGCCAGAGTCTCGCTGGGGCACCCCCAGCCAGGGAGCAGGGCGTGACTGTAGGCAGAAGACAGCCAGCACCACGGGAGGGCGACGTGGCTGCCGAAGAATCAGGCACACAGGTCGTGCTGGGGAATCTGCACCCCGAGGAGGCCTCAGCCCCTGTTCTGCGCCCCCACCCATTCAGATGGTTCGATGGGACCGAGGCCAGGGTTCAAGAGCGATCAAGACCCTTCCTGAGTGGTTGTTCGAAAGCATCAAAGACGAGAGTGGGCATTACAAGGTGGTAAGAAGTGTCACCCTAACGGCCAGGGCACGGAAAACCTGCCCGTTCAATCTCCTGGGTCAGGGAGGATGCATGGAGAGGAGACGCTGCCTCTAAGCCTGCTGAGCGACCGAGCACTTCTTCCCAAAGCACAAGGCGAGAGAGAAGAGGGAAGTGGTGACAGGTCTGCGAGAACCACTATAATGGCTCCGTCCACAGACTGCCACTGCCATCCAAACAGCAGTCACTTACCTTCCGCTAAAACAGGTTTCTGTGCATTTACATGCAAAGACTCCTAGAAAATGTGAAGGCACATAAAACTCAAAAAAACCGCTGTTGTCTGCAAGACATGGAGCATGAATCCACGTCTTCAGCCCGAAACCACAGTAGCTTAGTGAGTGATGCATGCTTGAAGACCTGGCAACAGAAATCACATGCAAATACCAGCACAAGTCCTGGCACAGTGGCTCATGCCATAATCACAGCACTTTGGGAGGCTAAAGGAGGCTGATGCCTAGAGCCCAGGAGTCCGGGTCTAGCCTGGGCAACATGGTGAAACCCCAGCTCTACTAAAAACACAAAGAATTAGCTGGGTGTGGTGGTGCACGCCTGTAGTCCCAGGTACTCAGGAGGCTGAAGTGGGAGGATCGCTTGAGTCCAGAAGGTCAAGGCTGCAGTGAGCTGTGATTATGTCACTGCATTCCAGCCTGGCAGACAGGAGTGAGACCATCTCTAAATATACAAATAAACACCAGGAAGAGATCATCAGTGTTGAGCATAGGCTGTGCATGTACGTTTTGCTTTTAGTTTATTTCAAAGAAACCAAATCAAGACACAATCATTAAAAAATACTTCTGTATTTTTAACTGTTATAGGTGACACGACCCCAGCCCCTGAATATAAGATCTACTCTCAGAACATCTGAGTTGGTGCTAAAGAAAATTTGTCTTCACCAAAAAGTGAGTATGCCGCATCCACCCTGATAGCATGATGAAGTGAGGGTGATCATGGTTTTGGGGTTTAGAGTTTTTGTTGACTTGACTCCCTGGAAGCTCAGTGTCCAATGTGATGCCCAGAGAATCACATTAATTCTCATAGCCACCACATTTGCTGCTTCTTCTTTTTTTTGAGACAGAGTTTCCCTCTTGTTACCCAGGCTGGAGTGCAATGGCGCGATCTCGGCTCACCGCAACCTCTGCCTCCTGGGTTCAGGCAATTCTCCTGCCTCAGCCTCCCGAGTAGCTGGGATTACAGGCACGCACCACCGTGCCCAGCTAATTTTTTTGTACTTTTAGTAGAGACGGGGTTTCACCATGTGGACCAGGATGGTCTCGATCTCTTGACCTCGTGATCCACCCGCCTCAGCCTCCCAAAGTGCTGGGATTACAGGCGTGAGCCACTGCGCCCAGCCCACATTTGCTTCTTCTAATTGTCTATTTCTATTTTCTAATTAACATTTTTGCCCTTGTCCTTTTGTGGTTAAGTTGCGTCAAAACTTTTTGGAAAGTGGTAAAAGAGATTTACAATAAAGTAAAAGAAGACCAGAAACAATCAGTAAAACAGTTGAGGGAGAATTCAGAGAGTGGCTTGATGAGTTCCACTGTGGACTGGCTCAGAGTGGGGCTCCACTGTATCTTTTCATGATAAAAATAGTCAAGACTAATCGAGCATTTACCACGTGCAGCATTCCTCCCCCTTTAGAGTCATCAGTTCATTTAATCCTCCTTAACCCCGTCAAGTTAATGCTGCATTGGCCCCGCTCTTAGTGATGGGACAACTAAAATATGGTGAAGTCAAATAAAGGGTTAAATGCAGCTTGGAACAGTGGCTCACTCCTGCAATCCTGGCACCTGGGGAGGCCAGGGCAGGAGGACTATTTAAGGCCAGGAGTCCAGGACCAGCCTGGGCAACACTTCAAGACTTCCAGCTCTACGAAAAAAAAAAAAAGGCAAAAATTAGCTGGGTGCACTGGCATACACCTGCAGTCCCAACTACCAGAGAGGCCAAGGTGGGAGGATCACTTGTGCCCAGGAGGATAGGGCTGCAGTTAGCTATGATCGTGCCACTGCACCCCCGCCTGGGCGACAGAGGGAGTCCCTGTCTCTCCAAAGCCACTCGTGATACAGTGCAACGGCACAAACGTTGGTTACACACAGGAGGATGTTTCTTAACACAGCCTAAATGAAAAGACACACCGTGTGGGCCCCTGGGGAGCATTTCTGTGTTCTTCTTTTGTGCAGAGCATGAAACATCATTTTAAAGTCAATGTATCCAATGAATGGCCATGGAGCATCTGTCCTGAGGGTCAATAAGTAGAATATTTAATTAACTTCACTTCAAAATCTATAGTCAAAGTGTACAGCATTCAACTCCTTGGACAACTGAGGAGTCGTGAAGCTTTTCCTGAATCCGGCAGATTCACAAGGTTACCTTTAAATTTTAACACAATTTTACAGATGGGCTGGTACCAAATGTTTATTCCTTGTTTGAAATGGTTGATTTAAGTTGTTCCCTTTTTTCCTGCTGATACACAAAAGAAACCCACCAGATAAAAAACACACAGTACCTGAAGATGAACAAGTGTTTCCCTGCCACCAGGGGTTTAACGTGGAAATGTTTGGAGAGACTAAAACCCATATATCCCATTTGGTTGACAGGTGCAGAAAACTCAATTTAAAGAACCCTGGTTTACATGACTGAAAATCACAATGGTTCCGGTGTAACTTAGTTCAAAGCTTCCAACCGCATCTTTAGCACGAAACTCTCTGTATAACAGCCGCCCTTCTCCTCCACAGAGGATGAGGGTGTCATTTCCAGACAGGCCATCCCCACAAGGCACTGACACAGCAGCTCCAGGCCTTACACCTTTCCTGCCATTTTCCCCAAAACTTTCCTCTTCTTGAAAGTTTCCACTCTTCACTGATCTAATTATTCTTGAGAGGGAGGTGGGGCTCCGTCCAGTCAGGAGCCACCACTGACGGGAAGTGGGGTCCACCAAGCCAACCCCATGGAGGGCAAGTGTTCCCAAGGGGAGCTAGCTGCTGCCCGGAAGGGCAAGTGCACAATGAATTGCAAATACACCAGAAGTCGGCAGTAATGGGTCTGCTAAGCTCAGCTCCTGAAGGTCCACCAATGAACACGGACAGGACAGTTCTAGAACTAAGGCAAATGGACATCCTACATGAAGACACTGCCAGCAAGTCATGAGACGTGTGCACCTTAGAGCACCTGCAGCAGACACCCATGTGACACGGGGATGCCACAGCAGCCAGGCACCTCTCATGGAGCTATAGGCAAGGGACTGCACGGCGAAGCCCATGACCAGAGGATTGGGAGAGGATTTTCCTGTCAGACGAAGTCACTGCACAGAATAATGACATGAAAAAAGAAACACAGAGGTTTACAGATGAACTCCTACTGCCTTTGCTGAGGAGATTAATTTGTCACTGCTGTTAAGCCCCGGAAGGGAAAGGTGGCTACCAGCAAATGCAGGATTTAAGCTGGAGTTTGCACACTGCACAACCCCACGCCTGGTCAGTGCCAAAGCACACATGCTTACCTTCCCCAGAAATTAAGTGAATGAACACACATGAAATCACCATGCTCAGTTTTTGTACAAACAAGTACCTAGGAAACAACCAAACATGCTTAAGTTGTTGGTGGCACTAGGGAGCCTCATATGATGAAAAATACTTGGTAAAACTACGGTTGATTAAGAATAATTTTTAACTGCATGGAATGTGTGCCCACTAACTTCCTGTATGGCAGCCTATAATTCTTTTATAACCAACATGCTGGCAATGCTCTAAACATGACTCCCATCTGGCCAACATGATGAATCATGGTTATTTTTATTATATCCAATGAATGGCTATGGAGCATCCGTCCTGAGGGTCAACAAATAGAATATTTAATTAACTTCACTTCAAAATCTATAGTCAAAGTGTACAGCATTCAACTTCTTGGACAACTGAGGAGTCATGAAGCTTTTCCTCAAATACGGTTGTATAATAAAACGTTACAGCACTTTCTTCGGTTTCAACACTGTGGAAGATAATGTGTTCAAAACAAACAAACAAAAAATCCTCTCACCCTTAAAAAATATTAGAACACTTTAGTTTCAGGATCAGTTGGGTTGCGAGTACACAGAATCCAATGTAATTTAAATTCCACGAGGCCTATTTTTGCTTTTAATATTTAATTTGGAATTTCTATCAATTTCAAAAATGAAGTAGACAAAAATTGGAGAAGAAATAGATTGCCACGGAAGAGCATGGATGTCACCGGGGAGAAATAATGCAAGGTGATCTGAATTCTGTAAAAGCAAAAATTGTACTAATGCATTTAAATCACAAGTAACAAAAGGCATACAAAAAGTTGGTAAATACATGTTTATTTTTTGTTTCAAGCTGTACCACTTTACTTTGGACAATCAAGTGCAGAGTTCTTTTGAAGGATAACAAACATTGAATCCTCTGGAAAGTTGACTTGGAATGCTTATCTGAGAAAACATCTTTGTGGTGAGAAAACTTTAATTTTAATTACTTTGTCCCTTTGGATTACTTGACATAGTACTCATTTAGCTTACTAACCTTACCCTTTAACCTGAAATTATAATATACAGATCTGACGCGATAAACCAACAGAGGAAGCCCTCCCATGTCTCTCGGCTTCTTACCCAGGAACAGAGAATAGTGTTCCACCTACCTAGGTTCGCTACCACCAAAGAGTGACAGCGAAGGGGCAGGAACAGCCACAGAGGCAGGACCGCGTCCCAGGTCATCATTGAGAGAAGATCTCAGGTCCCAGGTCATCTCTGAGAGCGGATCCCACACCCGTGAGCTGCAGCACTGGAGAAGACCCAAGACAGAACCCAGGACAGGGCGGGCCCTGTGTTCCCTGGTTCCCTCCACACCTCCCCGTCCAGATGCGCTTGGACAGAGCATTCCCTGCAGCCTGCTCACCATGCTGCCAGATGCGAGGGATAAAATATTCTAATGTGTTCTCTCCCAAGCAATGAAAAAGTCACACCATCCAGAAGGAAATGGTACGCACACTCTACAATTACTATTGGAGCCAAATCTGTGAGTCACCCAGCTGCCGGCACAAGACAATTTGGCTACTGGAAAATCCTGATTAATGATATTTTTTTAAACCCAGAGTAACAACTTGACCTGCCAAGAATTACCATTCTTTCATCATTTCGCCATTTTTGCCTCGGTTATCTACTACCTTTCTCGGAGAAAATGAAGGGAGTAAAATGAACACGGGGTAAGGTGCGTTCGCCTCAGGCCAAAATGTTCCTTCCCAAGTGCTCTGTGGCCGGGGTTTAGCACAGCCTGCGGACCTGGGGAGGGTCCTTGGAGAGCTGCCTGGACTCCTGGGGCAACGCAAGGTGCCGGGTGGTACCCTAACTGCAACAGAATTAATTCACCGGCTGTGAACGGGAGTCCTCCTGGCCTCGCAGATCGCCGGGCTCCTCGAGTCCCACCAGGCGCTGGGACCCGGTCTCTGTCCGTGGCGCCCTCGACCCGGACCCCGCTGGGAGGTCCCCGCCTTCGCCCGCGGGAGCCACCTCCAGCCTCGGGTCCGGGAGGATGGGAGAACCGGTGGTGGCGCTTTGGAGGATATTCCTGGCTCCAGAGCCCCACAGGCCGGCTGGCAGAGTCCATCCCCACCAGGGAACCAAGGACGAATTCGCCGTGGACCGCTTTATCGTTAATCGATACAAACAGGCGCCGCCGATATGTCACAAATTTCGAATTCCCAGCCTTGTCCGGCATCGCCATTCCCCAGCGGCGGCGGCATCGCGCAGGGGCTGCAGGACCCGGGTTCCGAAGCGCGCGAAGGCTGGACCCGGGGCCGCGAGTTTCCGACGCGCTTCGCAGCCCTGCCGCGCGCCCTCGCCCCCGCGCCCGCTCCGCACCTGCGAGCCTCCGCCTCCTTCCCCGCCGGCGCCGCCTCTGCGAACTCCGTCTACCCGAGACCCCTCCCGGTGCCCAGTCCAGCGCCTGAGCCTCGGGCATCGCGCACGCTGCGCTCCCGGGGAGGCCGCCAGGAGAGCGCCCAGCACAGCCCAGCACAGCCCCACCTGCTGAGGAGCCCGCGCCCGCCGCCCCCCAGCCCCGCCGCCCCCAGCCCCCGGCGCAGGGCGGTAATAATTACATCCTCATTATTTCGCTTGCCATCGTTAGCAAAGGAGCCGGAGAACAGCAACAGCCGCTGCCGGGGGAGGCTTAGTTACAAAACCCTGCTCTGGGTAGCGCCTCGCTTAGCAACCACCCGAAAAAAGCCCCCGTGCTCCTCGCTCGCACTTGGAGAGCCGGGCGGCGGCCACCCCCTCCCTCGCGCGCACCCTCCACCGCGCCCGGCCCGGCAGCCGCGGCCGCGGCCGCCCCCGCGAGCCCCCGCGCGCGCAGCCCGGGCTCCCCGGCACTCTCCATTCACTCCCGGTCCCCGTCGGCTTGTCCACCTGCGCTGGGGGAGGGGGTGCCATTAGCTGCCCGCCGCCCCCACGACTCACCGGAGCGAGGCGCGTGGCCCCCGGCCGGCCGGCGCCCCCCAGGCCGTGCCCCCTCCGCTCGGGGCGCGGGAGCGGAGCATTTCACACCTCCGCGGCCGGTCCGCTCCCGCGCCCGGGAGCCCGGGGTCCCAGCGCCCACGAGCACGGCCGGTGTTGCGCGAAGCCCGGCGAGGAGCGCAACGCCCGAGCCCCGGGCACAGGCTGCCCCTGGGGTCCCCGCGCTCCGGTCCCGGCGGCGGGCGCGACCCCCACTCGCCCCCGTCCCCCGCCCTGACGCCCTCGCCCTCCCCGCCTCGACGGTTCTGCCGCCCCGCGCCCGGCTCCCCGCGCCCCGCGGCCCCGGCGGCTCGCACCTTCCTCAGCGCGGACATCCTCGGGCGCTCCCGGTTCAGCAGGTGCGGGGCGACATGGCGACGCGGCCCCGCCTCAGGCCGCCGGCTCCTAGGGCTCGCGGGTCGGGGTCCGTGCGTCCGTCCGCGGTCCGTCCGTCCGTCCGTCAGCCGCCACCGCCGCCGCCGCGCGCTCAGACCGCGCTCGAGCCCGGCGCACGGTCGGTCCTCACGGCCGGCGCCTGCGCACTCGGAGCCCGGGGAGGCACCGGCGCACTGGGGGGCGGCCGGCGCGCGGCTCCCGCTGGGGAAGGGCCGGGCTCGGGGAGCGCGCGGACAGCCCGGCAGCGCCGGCCCCAACTGTTGCGCGGGTCACCCGGGGACGGCCCGGGCGCGGGGCTCCTGTCGGGAAACCCGCGGTCTGCACCGCCGGGCGCGCGGGCCACACTCCCCGCGCCCCAAAGTTAGCAGCCGGGCAGGAGGGGGCGGGAGGCCGTAGTGACTCCGGCCGCCCCGGGGAGGGTCCGCCTTTCGAGGCCGCGATGGGGGGCGCGCGGGGGTCCTGGAGCGAGGGGCTCGCGCTCGGGGGGGGTCGTCTAGGCTCCCAGGGGGGCTTGTGTGGCGGGGAGGACGCCGGCGAGGGAGGCGCGGGGCGCCGGCGACGGGTCTGACTGCGAGGCTTGGCCGCCGCGTGGGTGCCGGAGGCGGAACCTCCCCCGACTTCCACGGCGCGCTCCCCTTTGGAGGACGTGCCGGCGGCGGCCCCAGACCCCGGAGCGTCCCCTTTCGTGGCTGCCCGGGTGCGGGCACAGGGAGCGCCTTCAGACGGCACCCGCCGTCTGGGTTTGCTGCGAGCGGCCTGGGGACCGCACAGCGGAGGAAGAGGAAGAATCCACCCGGTAGAAGCAGATTGACCACCTCACAGCCGGGAAGATCGGCCACACTGGCCACGTTTTTACTGACCCTCGCAGAGTCCTGGGTTTGCGCGTCCAGGAGCAGAAGGCGGGAGCGAGACGCGCGCCGGCGGGCGAGGCAGTGTCCATCCCGGGTGGGCAGCGACCCCGGGCCAGTCTCTCAGCCCCGGTTTAACGCAAAGGCAGAAATGTACGTTTCAGCATCTCCAACTGCATGGTGATGGCATTTAAATGCGATAAAAGATGCGAAAACAAACCGTATAGCAAGATGGATGGGAGTTAGAATGGAATCAGGTCATCCAAATATTTTGAAAGGAACAAACCGATCCTTTCCAGAAATTCTGAGATCTTTAAGCAGAAAACAGGCTCTAAGAATTTCCCGTGTAATTGATCACTCAAATATTCAACAGTTGCAGTTATTTTCCAGGCGGAGTGCTAAATGAGGAGGGGGTAGAAAGGTGGATGGGAGAAGTCGGGCCCTGTCCATTTCTCCTGAGTGTTTGGTCTCACTGTCAAACACCAGTGGACTCAACGCCCAAACCTCAACCGGAAAGAGATTCCAGCCCAATTTATTTTCATTTCACAGTTTACTTTCCGTTTGCTTACCTCCCCTCATTTCGTCCATATCCCTTCACCTAAAAAAAAAAATCTGCTTATTCTTTCAAGCAACAGGAATAACAAAATCACACAAATGTACTGACGGCCTCTCATGTGTTCTCAGTGTATGAGCAGCACAAAATGCCCGGTCATGACCACATGAAGCCTTCATTCTGGAGAAGGGTCCACCCAGAAGCTACCCAAGGAACAGACAATTACAAGTTATAGTTACTTCTCTGAAGGAAACACATGGGGTGTTATTGGTGAATGTGAAAAGGGCAAACAACAGGGTTTGTGACATCAGGAAAGAACTTTCTTAGGACAGCGTTTTTAAATCTTCCCCTGGGTTCTCCCACAAGCATGTTTTGAGATGTGGATTTGGGTGCAGGTGGTTCATTTGGGAGATCAATCCCAGGAAACTAGAGACATCAAGTCGGGAGAGAGAGGCCGGGCAGGAGGGGACATTCCGGAAGCCGTGGTGACACCCGGCTGCTCCTGTGGGCACTGGGCCCCATCCTACTGGAGGTGGTCTGAGGGGAGCAGCTTGGAGTACACCTCGGCATGGGGATGTTGGACAGCTTTTCAGCTTTGAGGGCCCAGTGACTGAGGGCTGCTCCCGCCCACACACCCCACTCCCCGAGCTGAGCACCTCCCAAAGCTTCAGAGTCCAGAGGCCAATCAGCAGGGGAATGCACCGTGAGGGTGGAGTCAGAGGGGCCTCTGCCATGGCCCTGGGAATAGAATTTAGGGAGATAAGAGCAGGCCTGAAGACCTGGGGAGATAGAAGGACTTGCTGCCTTTTTTTTTTTTTTTTTTTTTGAGGCAGGGTCTCACTTCTGTTGTCCAGACAAGAACAGTGACGCTGTCACAGCTCACTGCAGCCTCAACTTCCCTGGCCCAGGTGATTCTCCCACTTCAGCCTTCTGCTCATTTTTTGTATTTTTGGTGGAGATGGGGTCTTGTTAAGCTGCCCAGGCTGGTCTCCAACTCCCGGGCTCAAGTGATCCTCCTGCCTCCGCCTCCCAAAGTGCTAGGATAACAGGCGCGAGCCACCATGCCTGTCCTGATTTTCTTCAACTGAACAGTCAGAATAAGTGAAATTGAGGGAGAGAAAAAGGACAGCATGATTGTGACTGGAGAAAAACTCAGGGGTCTTTCAGGACATTGTAAGGGCTTTGATTTATATCCTCTATACAATGAATTATGATGTAGGATTTTGAGCAGGACAATGATTTCCTTCATAAGACAATCATGTCATTAGTAGACAAGACTTTTATTTCTCCCTTCCCAGTCTGTATACCTTGTATTTCCTTTTCTTGTCTTACTGCATTGGCCAGGACTTCCATGTGACAGTGAGAAGCAGTGGTGAGAGGGGAGCCTTGCCCTCTTCCTGATCTTCCTTATCTTCCTGATCATACTGGGAGAGCCTCTAATTTCTCGCTGTTAAGTATGATGTTAGCTAAAGGGTTTTGTAGGTGTTCCTTATCAAACTGAAGAAGCTCTAATCATACTTTGCTGAGGGTTTTTGGGTTTTAAATCACGTATGGATGCTGAATTTTGTCGAGTGGTTTGTCTGCATCTATTGATGTGAACGTATGGTTTTCATGTGGTTTTTCTTCACGGTCCTGTTGCTGTGATGGTCCACATTCAGTGATTTTTGGATGGCAGTGAGGTTTTAAAATGACAGTTTGGGCTGCTAAGAGAAGAGATGGCGGTAGGGTGAGAGTGAGGAAACAAGAGTGGGATTGGGGAAATCCACTTAAAAATGCCTGAAGAAATCCTAGTGACAGACAGTGAACACACAAACTCATCGTGGAAGACACGCCGTAAGTAGAATGTGCTTGATGTGATTCTTCTGGATGGGTTATTCAGGAAGAGAGGAAGAGGAGAATCACCAGCGACTCCCAAGTTTGGCTCAGCAATTGGTTGACACTTCCGGGAGGCCTTAGCGTGTTACATGGTTACTGAGAACTGTGTGCTGGGGCTGGGGATGTGGATGCCCTTGGGGACTTTGGCAGGAGCAGGTACAGTGGAGGGGTAGAGAGAAAAGATGGATGAGGTCAGAGTCCATAGAAGACATCAAACTGGAGACTGGCTTTGTAGTCAACTCTTTCAACCAGTTTGGGTGTGGAAGTGATAGAAGTAACAGGGCTGGAGAAAAATACATATTTTCTGGGAGGATTCTGTATGGGAGAGTCTATGGTGGGCTTGAATGCTGGTGAGAATGGTGGAGAACAGGCTCAAGACACAGCTTCATTACAGGCATTGCTTCCCCTCCTGCATCACTCATCTTCAATAGCAATTTGATCCGGTCACATGCTCTCTCTCTCTGTGTGTGTGTGGGGGTGTGTGTCTGTGTGTGTGTGTCTGTGTGTGTCTGTGTGTGTGTCTGTGTGTGTGTGTGTTCTGTCCTTGAAAACCCTCCAGCTATTGCCCCATTTGTATGGCCCCACCAAAGAATGGTGTACAGTCGATGTCTTTAACTTCTCCTCAAATTCCTATAAATCTCCAGCAAGCTTCTGCTTCTACCACACCAACAAAATTCCTGTAACCAAGATTGCTGCCGGCCCCTGCCCTTAACAGATCCGACCTTCTATCACTGATCCTCCTCTTGCCCCACCCACATCATTGGAGATGAATGGTTTGTCCTTTGACTTGGCTTCAGGACCTTCCTTCCCTCCCTGGCCACCCTTCATGTGTGACAGCTGCAGCTCCGCATCTCCCCACCTCTCAAAGGCCAGAGCCCCTCAGGGCTCATTTGTGGGACCACTTTCTGTTCACGCCTGCTCCCTTCATGATCTCTTATGCTTAAGAGCTCCTCAAACTTGACCCATGTAAAACTGCATACTACCACCCAACGAAGAGCCCCCAGAAGGCTCTCCACCGGCTCAGTGCACCTCCAGCCTTCCAGTTTCCAAATGAAATACTTAGAGCCATTCTACCTTTCTCCTGTTCTATCATAGCCTGATTTGATCAATGAGAAAATCTCTCCGTCTTTACCTTAAAATACATCCACAATCCAACTAGCCCCCCAGAACCTCCAATGTCCCCTCTTGGAAGCGAGCTGTCAGCATCTCCTATTGCAGCCGACGAAAACTGGTCCGAGGCTGCCTCCCACACAACTCTATTCCTACCACAAGGCTAAATGACCTCTTCATAATGTACATCAGGCCGCACACAGTAGCTCACATGTCTCATCCCAGCACATCAGGAGGCTGAGGTGGGAGGATTGCTGGAGGCCAGGGGCTGGAGGCTGTAGTGAGCTGTGATGGCACCACTGCACCCCAGCCAGGGCCAGAGTGAGACCCTGTCTACCCCCAAAACGAAGAAAGTTCATCAGATCATTTCACCCTCTGCTATACATCCTGTAACAATTTCCACCTGCTTCTTGGAACATGCAAAGTTATCAGGCTCCCTGCAGACCCTGCCTGGGCCTGGGGTCTCCTTTCCTCCTGATCTGGTCTTGCCTCTGGTCCCCAAATACAAACAGGGCGGCCATTCTCCTGGGACATTGCCTCCCTCCTGCAGGCTCTCTTTCCCTGGGTACCCGGGTCTTGCTCTCTCGCCTACCTCACGCCTGTGCCCATCACTCTCCAGTTAGGCCCTGCTTGCTTCATTTTCCTCCAAAACATCCATCTCTCTGGATTCCCCTCCTGAGATTTCACACATGAGGAACAGCGCCTGGTACACACTTGGGAAAGGTTTTGGAAGAAATGAATTCAAGGAGGACAGTCCTGAGAGGGTGGAGCCGGAGGGCAGAGGCCCTAGAAGCTGGTAGAGGGAACCAAGAAGGGGTCCGGCAGGCTAGGGATGAAGTGGGGCCACTGCCCTGGCCACCCGCTGTGTCCAGCACGTGCCCTGGGGCCGGAGGCACCGCCCTGACCACCCTCTGTGTCCGGCAGGTGCCCGGGGGC
>JAPYYA010000161.1:0-19062 GCA_028533165.1 Leontopithecus rosalia | reverse complement strand
CAAATAAATTTACAAGAAAAAAACAAGCAAGCCCATCCAAAAATGGGCAAAGGATATGAACAGACACTTTACAAAAGAAGACATGCAAGAGGCCAACAAACATGAAAAAATGCTCATCATCACTGATCATTAGAGAGATGCAAATCAAAACCACATTGAGATACCATCTCATGCCAGTTAGAATGGCGTTCATTAAAAAATCTGGAGACAGCAGATGCTGGAGAGGATGTGGAGAAATAGGAACACTTTTACACTGCCGGTGGGAGTGTAAATTAGTTCAACCATTGTGGAAGACCGTGTGGTGATTCCTCAAGGACCTAGAAATAGAAATTCCATTTGACCCAGCAATCCCATTACTGGGTATATATCCAGAGGTCTATAAATCGTTCTACTATAAGGACACATGCACACAAGTGTTAATTGCAGCACTGTTTACAATAGCAAAGACCTGGCACCAACCCAAATGCCCAACCATGATAGACTGGACTGGGAAAATGTGGCACATATACACCATGGAATATTATGCAGCAATCAAAAATGATGAGTTCATGTCCTTTGCAGGGACATGGATGAATCTGGAGAACATCATTCTCAGCAAATTGACACAAGAACAGAAAATGAAACACCGTATATTCTCACTCATAGGCGGGTGATGAACAATGAGAACACACTGACACAGGGAAGGGAGTACTACACACTGGGGTCTATTGGGGGAAATGGGGAGGGACAGTGGGGGGGAGCGGGGGAGGGATAGCATGGGGAGAAATGCCAAATATGGGTGAAGGGGCAGAAGGCAGCAAAACACACTGCCACGTGTGTACCTATGCAACTATCTTACATCTTCTGCTCATGTACCCCAAAACCTAAAATGCAATAAAAAATAATAAATAAAAAAATAAAAACAAAAAAAGAAAAAAAAGAAAAAAAATTGAGTTTTTTGGAACAAACTCCTGTATGACATCCTTGACAATAAATATCTTTTATATATTTTCTATTCTCTGTTCTTCCATTTATTTTCATGGAAAATGGCCTCATTAAATTTCAGTTTAACTATTATACTAGTCTAATATTGAATTAACCTGGTGACATTCTCAGTTCCTAAACTCTCCCAATTTAATTTCCTTCTCTCCACCAGGAACATCTTTCTAAATTTTTCATATGACTGTTACTTGTGTTAAATCTTCCAACAATACTGACTTAACAACAGAGTCCAAATTTAAACATTCATGTGTGATTTGGCCTCTTGCCTAATTCATGAATATCACCTCAAACTCAAGTTTCAGATAATCTGAATTATCCAACTCTCCAACTTCTTAAACTTCCATGACTTTGCAAGTGATGCTTTATCCTGCTGGATCGTGGTTTGTCATCATTTCCTGGGTAATTCAGCTAAGTAATGACCTGCTCTCTGAAATCGATGTTTTTAACTACCTAGGCTGTGCTAGATGTGCCTTTTCTAGGGTTTTTCAAAACCCTATACATTCTATCATCATGGCTGCATAGCCTAAAAGAAGAAAAAGCTAGACACAGGTCTTTTCCCTACTAGTCTTAAAAACCACAGAATGTGTGATTCTTACCTGTAGTTATCATTAAAATGTGAGTTTCTCAAAAGAAAAGAATACACTTAATTTTATGTTCTCTAATTTTCATCTCAGCAATCACTTGTTAAATGTGTTCACAAATGATTCCATTTAACTCTGTTTGCCCAACCACTAGTAATCCTTAAACAATTGAGGTCATTTTCCTAAGGGTCGTATTTGTTTATCAAATAATTTGATCTGTGACTGTCATCTATTATTATTTTTGGTAAATTGAGTTCCATAAATAAAAATTTAGAAAACAAGTAAAATAAAAAACCTTCAGGGCAATATTGAAATCACAGTGAAAGAAAGACAGTTTAGTGCCTCCCCTCCCAACCACCCCCAAAATAAAAATGTTGTATAATTGGCACTGTGTTGTTTAATTATTTGTTTTGTGTTTTTCAGTTTTGAAAATTAAAACATAATTAAAGAAAAGGCCATCATTGTTATATTTATTGGGGACATTTGGGATAATAAAGCAATCAGTGTCTTCTTGATTGCATCAAGATTCAATTATAGCTGCCAAAACCAACCTGAACATTGTTGGAGTTACTTGTACATATCTTGTGTGAGATGAGCCAACATTTTATTAATTTCAGCCCTGTTTCAAATGCATCTCAGTAAAACATACAGGTAACCTTTGTGTTGAAGGCCAGGAAATCCCATGACCCTATACTTGAATGAAGACAGAATGCCACACATGGGCTGTCAGGGATCTCTTCCCTGTTGTAGTTGAACACAGTGTTGGCAATCCCTTCACTCACTTTCTTTTAAAAAATTAAGTCTCAAATTTTAAAACTTTTCACACTTTATATTCTCTGAATTCTGGCTATGAATTTAAAACAAATGTTGATGGACATTTGCTAAGTTTTTTCTCAGTTTCCCCATACTTTAGTCCTACATTTACTGTCGAATTTGTTAATCTACATCTTTTCCCTGCCTTTCCCATATTGCCGTTCCCTCTGAAATGTCTCTTCTTTTAAAAGCTCCCACCTATGACAATTGCATTTACAGAAAGCAATTTAGTAATATACATTCAGATATTAAATATGTCCATTTGCTTTTTCTAATATTCAATTATCAGGAATGTATTCTATTGTAATAAAACTGATATAGAAAAACTGAATAAAAATAGTATTTTTATGACAACTTAAATTATAATACATTTTATTTATAATTTGGGAACAACAAAAGGGGAATAATGAATTAAATGACTATAAATATTCAAGCTAGAAAGTTTTACATTTATGGAAATCTTATCAATGGAAAGTTTTTTTAATAAAATTGCCATACACTAAACTGAAGATATGAACAGACTATATGTAGGAATATCTAGATCAACAAAGAATAGAATATAGAAATATGAAAATATAAAAAATAAATGGAGCAAATAAAAAGACCTCATAAAATAAAGTTTTGAAAATGTAACGGTGGTTATGGATTTTTTGAATATCTGCAAGTTTGCTTCACATCTCAAATTTTTCCAAAATTTTCCATATTGAGCATTTGTAGTCTTATAATGATTGAAGGGATAAAATGTGATTATGAAACTAAGACCCAGAGAGATGGGACTTCACTGTGAGTTAAGAACACTCAAATTAATGCCACAACTTTTCAGGCTCTAGAACCTAGAATGATTTGAGGATTTTAACTATATATAGTACATATACAGATCTCCAACATCCTCTTTATACCTGTCATTCTGTACCACTAATCCATTAATTTAGCAATTAATTATGCCATTTTCTAAAACACTCATTATTTTCTTGGGCTGGTGAATTAACTTGTTTGTTAGTTGTTTTATAGTATATTTAGGATGTGCCATATCCTAGTGGAAAGTGCCTGAACTCTGGAATCATTGAACTCTGTAATTTATTAATATGTCTATACACAACTTGTTTCATTTCTCAGGGCTGAAAATTTGTCAGCTAAAGATGAGAACAGATAATGCATCATACCTCATAATATTGTAGAGAACACAGGTTAAAAAACAAAACAAAACAACCAGTGCACGCAGGTGAAAGTACCTGTAATGGAGGTATTGCATTAATAAATGAAAGTAACATCCTCTTTCTCATTGAACGCAATGTATATTTAGAGTCGAGGGTCCAGTGTATATTTTGAGATCAGGTAGCTCCATCATATTTCACATGCTGATCATTAAGAATATTTGACATTATTCTTGTTCTTTTATTTTTATTTTTTAATTTTTTTTAATTTTTATTGCGTTTTAGGTTTTGGGGTACATGTGCAGAAGATGCAAGATAGTTGCATTTTATTTTTATTTTATGTACCCTTTTTAAGATAGCCTGATGTCATGGATATGTAAGTGAGATTGAAAATTTCTTTCTTCCTGAATTTGGGATGTTATTCCAGTCCTATCCTATATCATTCAGAGTCATCCAAAACAAGAAATTAATAAAAGCAAAAATTTAAGGTATTTATTTATAAGTCCTTGGTTAGAAGGAGAGAACTTGAAATGTTATACTCACTTTTAATTTTTATTCTCAAAGAAATTGTGCAGGGAGAGCAATGAAGATTTAAATGCCCACTATGAGGTGAGAAAACTGATTCTAATTGATCTATTTAGTGCTCACCAGCCAACTACAGTGGAAGTAATAGTAGCTCTATGAATAATAGTAGTAATAATAGCAATGATAGGAATAGTAGTGATGGTAATTAAATTGAGTGCTTACTATCTGCTAAGTTCTGTTGCAATAATTTTGTAGTACTTGATTTAATAGAGGCAACTATATAAGTCGTGTGCTGTCATGATTCCCATTTTGCCAGTGACTAAAGCACAGAAATCTTGGCTTATGTACTCAAGCCTGCCTAGCTCATAAGAACTGAGTCTGACATTTAAAACCAAGCATTTTGATCCTAGACCCTCTGCTCTGTTGTCTCTCTCCAGAAATCACAGTGTTAGAATAAAACTTCAATCTATAGCACAGTGGATGCTAAAGTGGAATCCAACTGCAAGAAAGAGGGTTTAATGGATATAAGTGTGTGGTCTGGAGTCAAATTTCATAGGATTGAAATCAAGGGATTTCAGATTTATGAAAATATAATTGAGAAATAAGAACCGTATACATTTATGTTATAAAATGTGATGGTTTAACATTTGTATACACTGCAAAATGATTACATCAAGCTAACATCTCCATCAGCTTATACACTTATGGCTTTCTTTGGGTGTGGTAAGAACACTTAAGATCTACTGTCTTGTCAATTTTCAAATATACAATAAATTATTAAGTATAGTCACCATACTGCATACTAGATCTCCAGAATGTATTCATCCTGTCTAAAACGTTGTAACCTCGACTAATATTTTGCTATCACCACCTCCACCCCCCAAAGTCCCTGGAAACCACCATTCTATCCTCTGATTCTATGAGTTTGACATTTTTATATTCACATTACTGTATAAGTATATATAAATGGGTCTATTTAGTGGAACTTTAGTCTCCTCATCTGTAAAATTGATTTTATTTTTTAAGACAGAGTCTCACTCTGTCACCAGGCTGGAGTACAGTGGCAATCTCGGCTCACTGAAACTTTCACCTCCCTGGTTCAAGTGATTCTCCTGCCTCAGCCTCCCGAGTAGCTAGGATTAGAGGTACCCACCACCGAGCCCAGATAATTTTTGTATTTTTAGTAGAGACGGGATTTCACTGTCTTGGCCAGGATGGTCTCCATCTCTTAACATCGTGATCTGCCCGCCTCGGCCTCCCACAGTGCTGGGATTACAGGCCTGAGCCACCGTGCCCAGCCAAAATGGAGATTAAAATCACACCTACTCTATAAGAATGATGGGAGGTTTAGTTGATATAATCCACACAAAGGGCTGACAGAAGTTAAATAATCTATGTATTTCAGCAGATATTATCATGATTAATGCACATAATTAACATGACGCCAAGGCCGATGTGGCTTTTGTGTTTTTGTATGTTTTTGCCCATCTTTACTCAAAGCACATAGGCAATGCTAAGTACAAAACAAATGGGTGCTAACATTTCTTCAGCTGGAGAAGAGACTACTCTAGCAATGGCTGCAGGAATTTATTGAGATTCAGGAAGAATGCTCAATTCAGACTGTATGCAAAAATTTGAAGACAAGCAACCAATATCATCTGGAAGGCTGCAGTCATGTAAGTTTTGAACTGTGTAGCAGACATGTTGATTAGATTTCGGATACTCTGGCATTGGCATATACTGTCAGCTTTTCTCCTATTATATCAATCATTTCACTTTATTGCAAATGTTTGCTTTTAGTCTTCCTCAGTAGACACTAAATGAGGTTACTGACCAGCATTTTGCCTGAGACCAAGCCTACCCTTCACATGAATTCCAAAATAAATTAAAACAAAACAAAACATGTAAATGGATTAGTGCACCAGAGGATGAAAAGCATAGTTGCAATCACCTACAGATTACCTTGTATTGAAAGCTATGGAATCACATGATAAAGCTGCCTGACAGAGCACCTGCGATACTCATCACACACTTCCCAGAGAAAGTCACTCTAGGATGAGTTATGAAAGAAAGACGGATATTTGTCAGGTAAAAGGAAAAGTGAGAGGTCGCCTAATATTGCAGGCAAAGAAGAAACCTGTGACATCGTGAAAAGTGGAACACCTAGAGTCTGGGGTCAATCTGCACGTCTGTGTGGCTGGAGTGTGGCGCCCACAGTGGAAACACAGCAAGAAGCAAATGTGCAGCTGAGGAGAATAAGCATAACTAGACTGTGAAGACACAAATACCTCTCTTGACTAAAGGAAGGTCTATTCCTCACCCCTGGAAACTTGCTAAAAAAGCCCCATCCCTGGCATATGTGGCAAGGAAAATGGCTAGAGTAGCTGCATTTTTGTTTTAAATGTTTGTTAAGCCTGGGCGTGGTGCTTTTTGGGAGGACAAGGTGGGTGGATTGCCTGAGGTCAGGAGCTCAAGACCAGCCTGGGCAACACAGTGAAACCCCATCTCTACTAAAATACAAAAAATTAGTCAGGCATGGTGGCATGCACCTGTAGTTCCAGCTACTTGGGATGCTGAATCAGGTGAATTGAATGACTAGAACCAGAGAGGCAGAGGTTGCAGTGAGCTGAGATCATGCCACTGAACTCCAGCCTGGGCAACGGAGTGAGACCTCACCTCTTAAAAAAAGAAGTTTACCAAGTGATTCTGATTGAAATTTTTAAAAGATCACAGTTTGACAGGCACTGCCTGGTGAGATTTTTAAAAAGCAATTATTAACATTACCTGGTTATACTCTCTTTGGATATTTTGGAAATATACTCCCAACTCTTGCATATATTCACAATTAATCTTTCCATTGACTTCCATAATATCTTGTGTTTTTAATATATTCTAGGGCGTATAAACTAAGATTCATTTTATAATTCTCTTTTCACTTGCATAATTTCTTTAACATAAGTGATTCTTTCTCTTACCAAGTTTCCCATAAGGAAAAATTTGACTCTTTTTTAAATTTCTCACTCTCACAGCCTTTTGACTTATCTAAGTTTTCAAGTTTCAATCGAACTGGGCTCAAATGCTATCTCTGCAAATAGCCTGACCTTGCCAGTCACTCATCATCCTTTTGGATAACATGTAGCACTTTCTCACATCTCCTTATATTTTGCCTTTGACAGTCTCACCAGGGGTTTCCCTTGGACTTTGTTCCTCAACCCAGAAAGTCCCCCCATCTTGCACTTCTTGCATTTCCAGAGTGAAAAGCACTCTTTGCTTCCTGACTATATTAAGAATAAGATGGTCTTCACTTGAAGAGACTCACTGATGGCATGACATTAAAATGAACACAGATGGTGGAGGCAAAGCTTCAAAGATATAGTCCAATTGGCATATCTCCTTGACAATGTAGGCTACTGAATCAAAACAAGGTTAGAAATCCATTTGTGTTATGGCAGCTGTAATATTTCTTAATAGACATATTAAGATGTGCTTCTTATTTAAGCATTGAATTTCCATTTGGGGGCACATATGGAGAAAATATGTTTATTTATACTTTACTTCCTAGGGCAAATTATATTAATGTAGGACTTAGAATAAGAAGAAAAGTAGAAGGGAGCAGTAATTAATATTGAATAATAATTATTTCTGTAAAATTTAATATTGTGACTAGCTGAAATATAAGCTCCTTGAAACACAGACATTATCTGTTCTGTTCATTGCACTATTTCAAATTCCTGGATTAATGCCTAAGTGTGTCCTGTAACAAATGCATGTTGAACAAATAAATGAATAATGAAAAACAATAGCAAGTCACATATGTAGATTACCTATTAGCATGCTTGGTTAATATCAGATCCTCAAATGGCAGCTATTGTTTTAACCATAACTTAAACTAATAATAATATACAGATATGTCTATATGATGAATAAAATACATCTATATGTAGACATATTACTACTATACAGAAATATTACTACTAATAATATAGATATACAGGCATATTATGTGATATGTATGCTCTTCATATTTGATATATAATAATCACTGCTTCAACAGCTTTGCTGGGAAAATAAATGAGAAGCAGTTCACAGTAACTTAATATATTGTAATAAGTAAATAAAAAAGGATATGTGTGAGAGTGATCAAGTACATGAGATTAAAATAATAATATAAAATTTCTATTAAAGTAAAACTGCAAGCTTTATAGTGTATCAATGAGAAGAAGTTTACTATGCATGCATGTCTTAAGCATGAGGAAGGGACAGGAGATGTACATGTAAGAAAGATCACTCTAGCAGTTATATGGAGGAAGGAGGAGTGGAGCATAGCAGAAAAATGGGAGATAGAAGGATAGGAACACTGAAGTCTGTGAGTCTGTGATGGGCCAAGTGAAAGAGATGATGAAAACTGAACCAAAGCACAGAGAGAAAACATTTACTTAACATTTGAGTTTCTAGAAAATATTTCATTTTATTTTTACAACTAATAGTAAAATTGTCATCAAACTTGGTATTTGCATAATCACTGGTAGAAGAGAAACAGAAAAAGTGGCATTTTTTTTAATTGAAACTCTTTCTACACAGTTTATGCTATGATGTGGTCAGTTACCACTTACAAGCAGGTGCCCAGCTGAATTGAGTCAGTCATGACTTCTGTGTCAAAAAATCCAAGCAAGTTTCTGAAGGTAAGTAAGCCCTCACTTTGTAGATAACAATTCCATCAGAATTACCCACAGAAACAAATTATGCTATTTCATCTCTAGCAATAGGTTGCTCGAAATTCAGGTTTATAAAGCAAAAGAAGGATCTTGGCATTCAATTTTGCAGGAGCATATCTTGCCCAGAAGTTCCTTCCAGTAATAGCATCAGCTTTATAATATCCAAGAAGTAAGAATGTGTAACCTCTCCTTTAATATCTTCAGGGACAGAGAATGGACTGCTACATCATATCATTGACTATCTCTCCATATAATAATGACTCTGTCATCTTGAGCTGAAATATGATTCCTTGGATATTCATCTTACTGTTTTTATTTTCTCCTTAAAAGGGCCTGTTATCCCCTTGGTCTATTTTTCAAGAGTAAACATTCCCTATTCTTTCCACAATATTTAAAGGGCAGTGATGTCTGCAGAATGGTCAAACATACCTGCTCTTCTCTATTTTTACTCCAGGTTGCTGATATGCCAGTAAGTGAATGAAATGTCACCACTTGGAATGTTTCACTCTTGCACCGCTGTAATCTCTTTGTTAGTTACAAGTCAAGGTATTCTGAAAATCCTATCATCGTACCTCCCCATGAAAATTTCCCATAGTCACATAACACATTTTAGAAGAAGGACCAAAATCTTTCAGTGGCCATGCTTTGTCTTTTTCTTCAGCCAGATTTTCAGCACTGATCCCTTTGTTTGATGCATTGAGATCACATGGATCATCTCTGTGCCTGGAACGCATCCAGCTGTTTTCCAGCCCAGCACCTTTGCACCTATCTCTAATTTTCTTCACTTCTGTTTTTATGTTGTCAACTTTATTTTTGGGGATACAGAGTCTCACTGTGTCACCAGGTGCCAGGATGGAGTGCAGTGGCCCAATCTCGGTTCACTGCAACCTCCTCCCAGGTTCAAACAGTTCTCCTGCCTCAGCCTCCCAAGTAGCTGGGACTACAAGTGAGCACCACCACGCCCAGCTAACTTTTGTATTTTTTAGTAGAGACGGGGTTTCACCATGTTGGCCAGGATGGTCTCGATCTCCTGACCTCATGATCTGCCCGCCTCGGCCTCCCAAAGTGCTAGAATTATAGGTGTGAGCCACTGCACCCGGCCATGTTGTCAACTCTTAAGCCTAATCTAGACAATAATTTCCTGGGCACCACTGTCTGAATTGTTATACTGTTTTACAGTGCCTCCTGTTAATCCCTAGAATTTAAGATTACAATTAGGCCGGGCACAGTGGCTTATGACTGTAATCCCAGCACTTTGGGAGGCTGAGGTGGGTGGATCATGAGGTCAAGAGATCCAGACCATCCTGGCCAACATGGTGAACTTCGTCTCTACTAAAAATACAAAAATTAGCTGGGCATGGTGGCGCCTGCCTGTAGTCACAGCTACTTGGGAGGCTGAGGCAGGAGAATTGCTTGAACTGGGGTGGCAGAGGTTGCAGTGAACTGAGATCCCGCCACTGCACTCCAGCCTGGTGCCTGGTGCCTGGTGACAGAGCAAGACTCTGTCTCAAAAAAAAAAAAAGATTACAATTAAAATACAATTTAAAATACTCTTAGTACTTAATTTTTTTAAAATTTAGTCCTCACCGACTGAATTAATGTTTTATAAATATTAGTATAAATATTTAATATATATAATACACATAATACACATATAGAATTATGTGTATTATGTTTCCCACAGCACCCTCAGCAAGAAACATAATCCCAAATGCATAGCGGGAATCAGAAAATATTGATTAAATTAAATATGTAAGTTAAAATTATTTTCCCTATATAATACCCAAATTATTACTTGTGAGACAGAATAGCATAATGCTTAAGACTTCAGGCTAGGGGTGAAATTCTATCCGCCACCCAAATAGTGGTGTCATTTCAAGAGAAGTTATTTAAACTTTAAATCTTCAGTCTCTTCTTACACATAATGGAGTTAATAATCATGTCTCCTGCTTAGCCAGAGTGTGGCAATGGAAAGAATTACCTGTAAATCACTAAAAACAATCCCTACTTGGAATAAACTATGATTAGCTTTGATTATTCATCTTGCAGAAGCCCTACACACACTGGAAAATATTAAATACTTGCTAAATAGTTGTTGGAAAAAGTAGATCTCAGTCGCAATGTAATGAAGCACAGGGAAATCCCTCTGAACCAAGGGTCAGAATATTTGCATTCAACTCTGCTTCCTCCAAGGAGTGTCTCTGTACTACCACATAATAGCACTAATGACTGAATGAGCCTCAGTTTCTTCAAATATAACACAGCAAAATTAGGATAGAATCTTTCTATCCTCTCTTAGTGTTGAAATATGGGTCAAATATGCTTTGTAGACAAGACCTCAAAATCTGTAATATTATTTGAGGCACGTTTAGAGTATCTGCTGGTCTCACAGTTGCCCTAAGGCTCTGTTTATGCAGGCAAATTGAATAGGAGACATGAGGCTATTACAGAGTAGAATCTGACTCATTTGACCCGAACTGTCTCCATTGATACCCTTCCCAGGGTGATCACTCAACTCTGGATTTGACAGTGTAGACAGAGCCTGAGGAAAGTTTGAGGGCAAATACAGATTGAGATAGTGAAACTTGCAAAATACATGCTCACTGCAAACTGTTTGATGATATGAGATTGTACGCTGGCTGAGAGCATCATGTTTCGATGTAATGTGGTGTAATTTTCTTAACTCTACTTAACTGACCATAACTGCCAATAGTTTTGATTACATAATCAAAAGGCAAGTTTTCAAGAAAGCACCAGATTGATGTATGAAATATGTGGAAGTGTAAAGTATCTTTGAGTTCCAAATTTTTTGTATGTCATGTTGCATAAAAAAGAAAAATAGTTTTATGAATTAACAAACCATAGCTATGGAAAGGGACTTAAAGGACCTGGTTTTGATATAAGGTCTTACATAGACTGGCCTCTGCACTCATTGCCAATATATTCTGATAGCATCCACTTTTCTGAAAACTCTCAAGCTATCTTGGTTTTCTCACAATTCTTCCATTATGTTGTCTTCCCTACAATTTGCCGGTTTGACACTGGTTTCTCTCTTTGCTTAAACTACGTTGCTATTATTCTTGCATGTTTCTATTGTTCTCTTGTTTTGGCCTAGTCGATTTCTATTTAAGATTCAGGTTTTAGTTCAACTGTAGTTACTCAAAATGAGCTTTTCATAATCTTTGGATCTCCTCTAGCAAGGCCCTTCATATCTCATTTCAACTTATAATTATTTTTTAAAAACCTATTTTTGTTATAATTCATTAAGTAGATATTTACTCACAAATAAATCTTTACTCTTTCTCTCTTTCAATTAGACAAAAGATACTGTGAGCACAAGAATTATTTCTAGTTTGTTAGAGCTATATTCCAGCAAAGCACAGAGCAGGCAATGATACTTCTGGTTCCTAATGTGCTGGGTAATATGTTATATGCAAGGCTGAGAGTGGATAATAAACAAAACAATATTCTTTGAAAGCATGACCTGGGGAAGTAATTCTCCTGAATCTAAATTTTTGTTGAAAAGGATGTTGAATGGAAAGATTCCTCACATTCTGTTGTAGAGGCTGAAAGGGAGTTGTCTTCTGATTTATGAAGAACTATTTTTGGTCTTCAATGGATTGCCTTCTATTCCTATTGCCTATTTACATCCTGCTCAGGTCTCTAATACACCCACAATAAAATCATTTAATCTAATCATTTTTCTAAATTTCAAAAACATAGGACAATATATTGGAAGATATTCTATTCTGAAAATTAGGAAATATGTTTCCTAAACTCAGTTCTACCCCCAAATGACTATTGAATTCGGATAAATTCCTCAGCATCCTTGGTGCTTAGGTGAAATGCATTCCATCACATATAAAATAGAGGTGATAACAAAGACACTGTTTCTTGCTCTAAAGTACCCACGTCTCACATTGTTTTGTAACTGGAGCAATCAGTCAAGAGAGAAAAGAACAAGCTTGCTTATGGTGACAGGGTCTTGGAAAATGTAGAGGTAAAAGGATCTATTGCTAGTGAGAGGTTGCTTCTTAAAGCGTCATTACTCTGGGGAAGAGTGTGGAGGTTGAATATTATCATGGGAACTATTTAAATTTGGTATATTGCAGGGTGAGTGGGAGTGAGGTGCTGTCTAACATTTGTGCACCTGTTTTCTTTGTGAGATTGAAATGTTCCATTGGTCTATCACCTTCGTGTTTATTTAATCATGGTATAACTTAAATACCTTAGAAAAGGCAGGTAAATCACACCCTAAACTAATGTGACAGCAAAGACAAATTACACATACCTGAATATTCAAAGCTTTTTCTGATGAGGCAAGTTGAATGCAAAAATGTAAATTTGTTTATTCTTTAAAGACATAAATGTGTCGGCTTAATGCAAATTAAGTGAATGAGAGTCCCATATGTAAAACCACAAGATTTTATAATGCTAACTACATTTTCCTCAAGAGAAGGGATGTTTTAAGCAAAAACCCTTTAGTTAATTTAAGTGTAATGAGAAATGCAGAAATATACCAATGTTCACTGTAAATTCCATTCTAATATTTATATTATAAAATAATTTGCTGCTTTAACCATTTTTTTTTAAATAAAAGAGTGTGTTAGTGGTACTACTACTTCTTTCACTGTTGGTTTTCCTGAAATTCAAGAACCAAATATTGGAGAAAGAGATTGCCCCAGAAGGCACCCAGAATTTCAATTTACTTATAGAAGCATTGTTTCATTTAAGAAAAAAAATATCTTACCTCACAGAGTTGTCTTGAAATTCCCCTGATGGAAGCAAAGAAAAAAAAAAGAATTGAGGCTTGCTTATAAAGATAGGAAAAAACTAACAGGTTTGAAAATGGCTTGTGATTCTTATTCCATTTCAGTGTCTGACAAGCTCAATTAGAATGTCAATGCAAGTCCTGTTGAGTAAATTAGAACAACAGTACACCAATGAGAAATGAGAAAGATGGTCATTGCACACAGACCTGAGAGGTGCAAAAAATATGGCAATTGATGTGCTAATGTTTGCTGGAGGTGTCCCACAAGCCTGAGCAAAGCGAATTTCACCTCTTGAAGTCTGTTCTTTAATTGACACAAAATGCAAGTCTCTGGAATGAGATTTGGCTGCTACCTTAAGGGTCCTGGGTCCTTTGTCTTAATATTTTATTGATGAAATTCTGCCATGCCCATCAGTGAGATGGTATCAGGAGACTCATTAGTGCAAACAGCTCTCAGTTTCAAAGTTCCTTTACCAATCTTTTTTGCTGGTTTTAAAAGCACTAAAGAGAAAGGGAACAATTTGAGCATGGCTAAAGGGTTGTTTACTACAGCAAGCCATAAACTGCTTTTGGCGTTCTCCTTTTGTAACTTGTATTTTATTTCATTTTCTACTTTTACTTGTGGTTCCCCAAGAAGGAATTCTTGTACAGATTGAATTTCCCAACTTAACAGGCTTCTTTCTTTTTTTTTTTTTTCTTTCCTCCGCTTAACCTGTGGTTAGTGTATACTGTGACTCAAATATTCCTGAGACTTGTAACATTCTGAATAATCTACTTTGTCATGTTGGAATACATGAGGGTTTTACTAATGACCTAAGTTTTATATCCCACATATTCTCTAGGTAAATGTTCCTAATTTGGGGGAGTAATCTTCATCTCATAAACATAGATAATAATTGAGAAGAATACTTTATGCAAGTGTTGTTTAGGAATTTCCAGAATTTTATTCTAAGAAAATTGTCTTACAATAATAACACTGTACATAAATACCAAGATATTTTAAAAAGACAACACACACAATATACAAAGATATTAAGATCCATAAAATTATATATATATACACACACACACAGATACACATGCACACACATATATATGTATGTGGATTAGTGTTTAAGAAATGTTTATCAACATATTATCTCTATATTAGCTAGGTAGCCATTGAAAGCCAAGGTAGTATTTTCTCAAGTAAATATTAACTGGTTCCTATTCACTAATTTTCAGTGTTCAGGCATTTATGAGCAAAAGGAAGTGGAAAATGTAAATAGAAAACTTATTGGACCACTCTGCATGAAACTCTGCTGAGGGTATTTGTGTTTCCAAGATTCATTCTTTCTCCACACTGAACATTGCATGTACTTGCTACAGGGCTTTATTCTTTTCATATTGCATAGAACATACTGATTAAGGGCAATAATTATCATAATGCTGATTTTGTTTATTTAAAACTAGTCAAAACTTTGGTTGATATATGTACTTCTCTTTCACTGTCTTGTTCTATGTTTATAAAATGAAAATAATAATATCGTCTATTTCATAGTGTAGTAGAAATAGCATTTTGTTGTTTTTGTTGTTTTGTTTTGTTTTAGATGGAGTCTCGCTCTGTCTCCCAGCCTGGAGTACAGTGGTGCCATCTCAGCTCACTGCATCCTCTGCCTCCCGTGTTCAAGCAATTCTCCTGCCACAGCCTCCTGAGTAGCTGAGATTACAGGTGCATGTCACCATGCCTGGCTAATTTTTTTTTCTGCAATTTTAGTAGAGCTAGGGTTTCACCATGTTGGTCAGGCTGGTCTCAAACTCCTGACCTCATGATCTGCCATCCTCAGCATCCCAAAGTGCTGGGATTACAGGTGCGAGCTACCACATTGGGCCAGAAATAGCCATATTTTTATCTCAGTGATTGAAACATAGTAAGCATTAAACATATTATTGGTGGTTACCATGATTATTGCTAATGTTAATAGTATTTATTATCACTGCTTACACACACTCCTTTCTTCAGGCATTGGTGAGGCTTAATCTTTATTTCGTGATTAGTCAAAACTTGTTAGGTTTCTTGGTCCTCATTTATGTATTTTAATCTAGAATTTATTATTTCAATTATGGTGCATAACTCAAATGTTTGCTAAGTTCCATTTCCTACGTTTCCTGGTTTTAGGTAAAATCGCTCTAACAGTTTGTCCCAGGACTGCTGAAATGGTAATAACTTCTTTATGTTAGTGATGGATAAGAACTCAGGAAACATATCTAATGTTTTGATAAAAAAATAATAAAACAAAATGTTTACTACAGTATTTTATATTCATATGAGCCTTATTCTGTTGTGTTTTGGTATCTTTAAAATTGCTTGACAAAAAATAATCATATGTGACTGTTAACAAAGTTATTATTTTTATTATTTTATTTATTTATATTTATAGAAACAGAGTTTTGCTCTTGTTGCCCAGGACAGAGTGCAATGGTGAGATCTTGGCTCACCACAACCTGCGCCTCCTGGGTTCAAGCAATTCTCCTGCCTCAGCCTCTCTAATAGCTGAAATTACTGTCATGTACCACCATGTGCAGCTAATTTTGTATTTTTATTAGAGATGGGGTTTCTCAGTGTTGGTCAGCCTGATTCTGACCTCCTGACCTCCTGACCTTTGAGAGGCCAAGGCAGGTGATTTGCCTGCCTTGGCCTCTCAAAGTGCTGGGATTACAGGAGTGAGACACCATGCCCTGCCAAAATTATTATTTTTAAATGTACCATTTTGCATTTTGAGGTTTTATTATATACCATAAGATTGACTCCAAGTTTATTGTCTCTCTCTGCATAAATTCTCTCCATATATAAATACAAATAAATATTTATACATAAACTATAAATACAAATATATAATATATACTATAAATACATCATACATATTTATATATACTATAAGTACATGATAAATACATCATCATATATATTATCAAATATAAAGCATTTTGCTATATCAATTTTTAAGTAAACATCTTAATAATTATAAGGTATAAATAAAATTGGAAGAAAAAGGAGGTTTCTAGTCATTGTGAAATATTTCTAGGCACCTGGGCTAGTTGTGTCCAGACTAACTAATTTGCTCACAAAGTGTTGTTTTATGATAAGAATGGGTAAAACCTGGTAAACTGTTTGACATAGGCTATGCCTATAGGGCATGTGTTACAGACAAAATGTTCTTACCTGGAGGATAACCATATCCTAATGTCCAGAATCTATAAATATGCTATGATAAAAGAGAACTTTCTGATTTGATTAAGTGGATAGATCTGGAGATGGGGAGATTATCCTAATAACATGAGTTTTTTAAAGTGAAAAATGATGGAAGAAGAATGGGACCTGAAAAAGTGTGGACTTACTGTTGGTAACTTTGAAAATGGAGGAAAGGCTATTTGCCAACAAAAACAGTGAATGGTCTTCATCCTACAATCAGCAGGAAAACCACGGACCCTTTCCCACCAATCCACGATTGAATTATGCCAACAGCTCAATGAGCCAGAAACAGATGCTCCTCTACACTTTCCAGAATGGAATGCAGCTTGCTGACATGTTGATTGTATTGCAATGAGTTATGTATCAGACTTCAGACTTACAGAACTTTAAGATAATAAATATGTGTTGGTTTCAGCCAGTAAATTTGGAGTAATTTCTTATGTGACAATGGAAAACTAATACAGCATGCTATGTATTTCACTTGTCTTGCAGGATAGACCTTAAACAGTGTTTTCTGAACAGCCTATCATAGAAAAATTTAATGAATTTCTGCATAAAAGTAAAAACATAGACATGAAATACTTTTTTCAGACATACAAATTATTCAAACTGATAGAGTTTGAAGTATTGAATTCTGATAGAGTTTTTACTGTTAACTTTGTTTTTCCTTGCAGTCTATTGGTCAGCTATTAGACCAATAAACAATATTTTAAAATCAAGAAACAGTACTAAAAGGAAAGTTAACTATATTGAAATAAAATTATTGAAGGATTTTTATAGTGATACAGAAATATAAATGCTTCCCCATTAATGCATTACATAAAATATATCAGTAGGTTTCTTATTTTCTTTATTATTAGTTTCCTTATTATTATAAGTAATATTTCAAAGCATTTAAAAGAGTATAATAAGATTGAAAAATATCTGTGGTAGCCAGGAATGGCAAATTGTATTAATAATGATTCTATGGTTTGTTTCTTATGTGAAACATTAAAAAAATGTTAAATTAGGTGCATTATTTCCTCTTTTTGAATTCAGAATCCCTAACACATACTCATGGATAAAAATTCCCTCTCTTTCTATTTCTAGGCACATATACACCATGGAATACTATGCAGCCCTAAAAAATGATGAGTTCATGTTGTTTGTAGGGACATGTGTGAACCTGGAAACCATAATTCTCCGCAAACTGACACAAGAACAGAAAATCAAACACCACGTGTTCTCACTCATAGGCAAGTGTTGAACAATGAGAATACATGGAAACAGGGAGGGGAGCATCACACACTAAGTTCTTTTGAGGGGGAACTAGGGAAGGGACAGCAGGGATTGGGGAGTTGGGGAGGGATAACATGGGGAGAAATGCCAGATATAGGTGATGGGGAGGAAGGCAGCAAGACACATTGCCATGTGTGTACCTATGCAACAATCCTGCATATTCTTCACATGTACCCCAAAACCTAAAACGAAATAAAATATTTATTTTAAAAATTCCCTCTCTAGGTCAATAGACTCATTAAGTTCCATATTTACTGGTGAAAAGTGGCTTGTTCAAGAGAAATCAAAGAGCAGTGTATTTTAAAGACTATCAGCAATTTACCTCTGAGTAGCAGTGAACTAGATAACATTCCTATGAACAACTGGAATGCCTGTTTTCCTCAACTCCTACAGAAACAGTAGATTCTTCTGTAATATCGATAGATAAAGCAAAATGACACCTTGTTTTGTTTCTTGTTGTCATTGCTATATTGAATTTTGAAAATATTGATTTTTTTTATGGATCCCTTATAAATTACAAGTATCACAGTAGGAAGAAAAAGGTACGAGAAAAATATATCCTAGAATTCATGATCAAAATTATTGGTGTATAGTGTATACTAGTCTAGAGTAGCCTTCTTGGTCTGCTGTATAAAATTACCAGCAAGAAAAAACAAAGTACAAGAATACGGTTTTCCAATACCTTATGGGTAAAGTGGCTTGGTGTCACAATTCCCTATTCTAGCATTTTCAGAAGGATCCCATCTGCTAGACACACAGAAACTGCAGGGACATTTCAATATTCCTCTTCTTGATGCATTCTTTTTTTTTTAGAAAAAAAGGAGAGAAGGAGAGGAAGAAAGAGGAAGAAAAAGAGGGAGAGAGAACAGGAATATTGCTTAATTCTAAGAATGGTTATTAATAATGGCTGATCAATATTTTGTGTATTGAAAGTGGAGAATGTATATTTTGTGTATTGAAAGTGGAGAGCGCTATACATATTTATTAAGTTTACTTGTTCTGGATCTGAATT
>JAPYYA010001609.1:0-14963 GCA_028533165.1 Leontopithecus rosalia | reverse complement strand
GCCGGCCACAAGAGTCACGCTGGTGACCCGTGGGGCTCCTCCACTGGGAATCTTCTGGTCCGTGAGTGACAAAAATTCGTCTGAAAGTGTGGTGTCCTCTCATTCTCTGCACTTTCACTGGGAGCTGCAATCCTGAGCTGTTAGCAATCAGCCATCTTGGATCTCTCTCCAGAGGAGTCCTCCTCAGGAGAGAGACCCCCTTTTAAATATTTTAGCAAAGTAAAATTTTCTCTGGACTCTTCCTGGGCCAGGGAGAAGCTGGTGGCCCTGTAGAGTTTTGGAGTTTCCAGGGATGCTTGATGCAGACCGGCTCCACTGACCACAGGCTCTCCCATAAGTCTGCAGCTGGACCACCTTCTATTTTCATGGAAACATGCCAACAGTTTGACGGGAAGACCCCAGCCTTCAGAGAGAGACTGGAGAGGCAGTCTGCCACCCTGCACAGCCGTAATTCCAAGCTGCCTGCTCAGGAAGGCTGCTGCCTCATCCCCACCTCCCAGGCCGAGGAGTGGTCTCTGTGCCTTCTCCAACAGAGAGTGCTCTCTCCCCGGCCCTCTCTTCCAACAAAATAATCCTTTTCGTAAAAGCCAAATTCCCAATAGATAAATAGCAATCATAATTATAATTGCATTTGAGTGATAAATCCTGAACTGGCTCTCCATGCAAAAAGCAAAGGAAACTGGCCTTTTTCAAACAAAATGATGAAGGCAGTCCCTGAGGCAGTCTTACTTTTTTGAAAGTAATATTTAACATCGCTAGGAGAGATTTGCTGTTTAAAAGCACTGATCATCCCCGGGCACAACGTCCCCAGGGCTGAGGCTGAGCCTGGAGCCAGCCACTCCTTGCTGAAAATACCTTTGCTCCCCTCAGTGTTCAAATGTGGCCTTGTTCATAAAGCTCTGTTTATCCAGATGGGAGAAAGGGAGTGACCAGATGTTCCGGTTTTTCAAATGTCAGTTGGTGTCCCTGATGATTGTGCCAATATCCCTGCTGAGAGCCGGGTGTCACCTGTGTTTCGGGCCAGCAAACCTCTCCAGCCACCAGGGCACCCGGGGCAGGTGGAGGGAGGAGGCCCTCAGAGCCTTGTCCTTCTGATGCCCTTTGCTGCAGATGAAGCCGCTTGCTTGTGCTACTGAGTTCAGCCCAGAGACAAGAAAGTCACAAGCGTGGGCACCTGTCCTCCGGGAGAACGTGGGTGTGGGTGGGGGCATTGGGCAGGGTCCTTGGTCCCTCCGTGCCAGGTGGCCTTCACACCTTGTGATACGAAACTGCCTGAGTGACTTAAAGGCCAGAGGCAGTGAGCAAGCCCTGTGCCCGTTTAAATGTAAATGGCCCTCATCAGAGTAAACGAACATCTGTTTAATATGGGATGAAGGCTCTGGACGGGATCACAGGACTTCAGGTGAAGCCGGAATCCACATCCCCATCGATCAGGTAGCCCTGCCCCCATGGGTCGGGTTCCCGCCACAGCACAGCCCCCCGCTTGTGTACCTGCAGAGCCACTATCTGGAGGCCCCTGCCCTCCTCTGGCATTTCCCCCACAAAGCCCCTGGGTGCTGGTGTTGGGCGCATTGTTCTGCTCCACAGCCTGGGCCAGAAGCTGAGTGGAGAAGCACAGGATCCAAGTAGAAATTATTATTGATTTAATCACATAATCAGCAGCAAACACTTCAGGCCAAGATAGCAAATCCATAACAGCCTTCCCACACAACCACCCGTGCAAATTTACCAGCAAACCATGGCACACACTTAGCAAACATGCGGGGCAGGGGTCACCTTCACTCAGAGGCAGGATATTGACATTCTTAAAGCTGAAATATGTTTTGAGTTAAGTGTTATCAATCAGTGATAAGAGTTGCATGTCTGTTAAACATAACTGCATTGGCAGGAGGATTATAGAGCGCTTTCTCCGTAATCTAGAAGCATCTTTCAGACAAAACTCAGCTCGAAATCAATTGTGTGCCTGCCGTAGCCATTCAGTGTCATACAAAAGGGGAGAGCTTCTCCCTGTGATCCTTCCCCACAACCGGATTATCTAATGAGACCAGACCTTTAATTTCTTTTCACATCAAATGTGGAATTAGTGGTCTGGATTCACAAATGTCTGTAAATAGTCATGAAGCCAGTCCCAGGATGGCAGTGCGTGTGGCCATCCAGACGCCTGGCACGGTGGTGCCCAGGGATCCTCCTCATTTCCAGGTAACGCTCTGGTAGACCCTCTAGCTCCTGAGTGAATCCTGGCAGAGCCGCCACTGTGGGCACGGCCTCACTGTAAGGAGGCCCAGGACTCTGTATGGAAGTCACGTAACAGTCATGTTGGGGTTCGTTCTCTTTGACTTCAGAAAGTTAATAATCCCCAAAGGTGAACCACCCCAGGACAGCTGCAAATTCCAGGTGGCATCGAGGAAGCCGTAGGAGAGGCTTCCCGGGCATGGTGCAGTCGAGTGCAGCTCTCCTCGGACCCACGTCCTCAGAGAGAGGGTCGGATGCAGAAGCTGGCCTTGGCCAAGTGCGCTGCCTGCCTCAGGACATGGCTGCTCGCCCAAGGGCCCTCAGAGCCAAGCCAGGGAGGGAATGCTGAGCACCTGCGGGTCATCTCATTCCCAGAGCTGCCTCCTAGCATGGGGGGCAGCCACATGCAGATTCCCAGGCCCTGGACGTTGGCTGTCACCCAGGCCTGCATTCAGGGATCAGGTGGGAAAATGCCTACCTGGCTTTTCCAGTGTCTGTGCTAGAGCAGAAATGCATGGATTGCCAGCCTCAAAGGTGGGCCAGGAGCCAGGCACGGGGTGTGAGGGGGTGCATGCTCCTGGGGACCCTCGCAGTCCCTGCACCTGGGCGATTGCAGCTGTCCCCCCTCCATCCCACAGGGGCAGGTCGGGCAGGCCACTGCTGACCCTCAGGGTGAGCGGGGCCCTACTCTCCAGGTGGAGACATGGGGGCTCCTGGGCTTCAGGAACTTGCTCAGGGTCATCTACAGAGAATGCATGGAGGCAGCCGGTCAAGGACTATAGGTTAGAGGTCATAGGCGCCTAGGTGTCAGGCTCTCAGGTTCCTGGCTTCTACCGGGTTCTCCCCATGGCTTGATTTCTAGTTCCCCTCTGTCCTCTGAAGTTAGAGAGGGGCGGGTGTCATGTCGTGGGGACAGTGTGGAACAGGAAGGCAGGATTCGCCGCTCTCTGGGACGTCTGCTGGCCACTGCTGCCAGCTGGGCTGGGCACCCAGCTGCCTAACCTGATGTCAGGCCTTTCCTCATAGTGAAGGTTCCTTTATAGACGTGGCCTCCTCCTTCCTCCATGGCCCTGCAGGCTGAAATCCCCATGGACCCAGAGAACAGCACCCCTGTTGGCCCCTTGGAGCTGCCCTGGGAGCACAGAGGCCACACCCTGGGAAGGTCAGGATGGAGTAATTCAGAGCAGGGAGGACGCCGTGGGGCACCAACAGCAAGGGGGAGAAACCAGACAGCAGGAGAAAAGGGAAACCCTGGACCCTCTGCACCGGATTGAGGGCTGTGGCACAGCCCTTCCCTGTTCCCATGGAGATGGGAGCACCAGTGTCTTTAGGGACAGCTCGAGCCTGGCCCGTGTATGCCCAGCCTTCTGATTGCCAGGTGGCCCAGTCTGTGCGTCTCACCTTTCCTGTCCATAATCAAACGACTTTGGCAAAACAGGCCTAAGACCCCGGCTCTCCCTGGAGAACATAACGAGGCCGTTGGGACGATGGCTGTGCACGCCAGCCTGACCCTCTTACCCTGTGCACCGTGCCTGGGCATCGCGCTTGTGTCTCTCTTAAAGCACATGGCCACGCTCTTTAAATTACCTGCACACAATGACATTATCTGGAAAGTTTGAAAGAATGCAGAAAACCACGGAGGCCGACGTAACGGGTAATGAAGCCTCCCTTGCTGTGTGACATTACTTCCCTTGAATCATGATTTCAGGGGAATACTCTGTTCTTCTGCTGGGACAGAGGACTTCCCTAAGAGGAGAAAGGAGAGCTCTCTGTGCCTCGCTCTGGGAGCTGCCGTCCACACAGACAGAAACCGGGCAGGTGGACAAGACTCTTGTTTGCAGACAAAGCGCTTATCCACCAATTTGCCACGTGGCCAGGCCAGGCAGGCCTGGGTGTTCAGAACCATCTAGCTGGGAGCTGACTATGCCCCTGAATAGCCTCTGCCATGGTGCCCATGCTCCTCACCTCTGGCCCCTTCCCATCGCGGCCTCGGGGTTGCCTCTGACCTCCTAGCTTGTCAGGGGACGGTGCCGTGTCCGACACCCCCTTAACCACGACGGCTTTCCAGCCCACACTGCTTTCCTCGTTCAATGCCTGACCTGGTGGGGGGTCTCCGGCGCCTGTCTTGCATGGTGACTCAGGAGTTCCAAGCCATCCTTCGTAGCCGTGGGGTTAATCCTGCTCTGCTCGTATGGCCCCCCCAACAGATGCCTCCGGAGACCCACCGTGTCTGTCTTTGGCAGACACCCATCTTCCAGAGCCAGAATTGCAGAGCCGGCTGGCCTCAGCCTGACCTGTGCGCTGTCCTGGAGGAATCAGCACCGTGCTCTGACCCACTCCCCGTTGCTGTGTTGGGCTTGTCTCACTCATATGGGTCCGCCTGTGTCAACAGGACTTAGAGCAGCAGTGGCTTCTCGCGGTTCCAAGGCTGGGAGTGCCTCAGTCAGCCCAGGCTTCGTGCTCACCCGGCTTCAAGCTACCGAAGCCGTCACAAATGTCCGGCTTTAAAGGCTGTTTCTCAGCTGAAGTATTTCAGTAATGCAAATATTTTAAAGCTGCCAAGTGCAACGCTTCCTGCACGTGGGCACTGCGGCTGCCTCCTAAGTCACAGGCTGCCTCCTGTCCGCAGCGCCTGCCCCCTGCGTGGTGGGCACAGCCTCCTCTGGCCCTGCTCAAGGATGCCAGCACCAAGGCTCACGTCCGGTCAGAAGGTGCTGCCCAGGCCAGGCCACCGGTGGAAGGCAGAGTGTGACGGGGCAACAGGGAGGGCTCTAAAGCAGCATGGCAGACACCAAAGGGGCCCAGAGGCATGCGTGGGACCTCGTTCCAGAGACAGGGAGGGGGAGGGGCTCCCAGCGCTGTTTATGAGAGCATCGTCCGGGGTGTGGACAGCTGTGCAGGCATCCAGGAGGGATTTTACTACTAGGAATTTGCTTCAGCAAATAGATTTTCTTCTGTGTATCATCTCCTATCAAACGGAAATAAGAAGTTGGGCTTATAAACAATTTCTCTTCACTGCGCAGGGCGGAAAGGGGGTGATTTCCTTCCTCCCCATCCTAAGGGTCATGGTCAACAGCCCTATAACGAAGCCCTAAACAGCCCTTTTTCTCTTTTTAACAAGAGAAAAGCATCACACATTGATTTGATCATAGTTTTATGTGACACAGAAGACTTCGAAGCCAAGACCCAAAGACACAAGGGCGGAAGCGCTCTCAGTTTATCTGTAAGTTCAGTGAATCAGGGGCAGCCGTGACCTGCAGCAGGATTGGCAGGTGGGGGTGCTCCATGGTGCTGGACCGAGGGGACCCCCCAGGGCCGTCTGTGCTCCATGGTGCTGGACCGAGGGGACCCCCCAGGGCCATCTGTGCTCTGTGTTGTGAGACTGAGGGGAGACTCCAGGGCCGTCTCTGCTCCATGGTGCTGGACCGAGGGGAGCCCCACAGAGGGAAGCCACAACTGTCTGTGCTCCGTGATGCTGGACCGAGGGAGCCCCGGGCCATCTGTGCTCCATGGTGCTAGACAGAAGGGGCCCCCAGGGCCGTCTCTGCTCTGTGGTGCTGGACCAAGGGAGCCCCCAGGGCCGTCTGTGCTCTGTGTTGTTAGACCAAGGGGAGCCCCCAGAGGCTGAGGGGAGCCCCACAGAGGGGAGCCACAACCGTCTGTGCTCTGTGGTGCTGGACCGAGGGAGCCCCCAGGGCTGTCTATGCTCTGTGGTGCTGGATCAAGGGGGCCCCCAGGGCCATCTGCTCAGATTCACCTTGGCCTCTGGGCAGTGCTGCTTCTTCCTGGGATGGGGCAGGACCCTGTGGAATGGGGCGATCATAGGACCCTATCAGACAATGTAGGGCAGAGATCTCTTTGTAGCCAGGCTTTACACAGAAAGGCAGGGGAAACAGAGGGACCTTTTTAGGTTCTGAGACTGGCTTTTGGAGGGATGAGGCTGAGAGACTCGGGGGCAGGAGGTGGTTACAGACACTTTGCTTCTATGGCCTTCACATTAGGCCAAATACATTTCCTGAGCCCCAACAGTTGTGAATTCCTTTCACTGATAGCTGTGTATATTGCAGAAATTTCTGTATGTTACAGGAGGTGGAACTATGTTTTCGTGAAGTATCTATCACATGACCAGCAAAGGCAACTCTCCTTCTCATTTCCTCTTACCCTGACCTCTCTTCGGTGTCTTTGCTGAAGTAGCTGAATTCATTAATGTACCTTTGGAGACATTGATATAAAAATATTGCTTTCAACGTTGAAAATTTTCTTTAAAACAAAATTGTGTTAATGGCACAATTGTTTCTCTCAGCCGTTAAATGCCCCATGTACCGTAGAAACAGGAAGACCAAATTCATTAGGGATAAATTATTAACTTAAATCTTCAAAGCAAAAGCCAAAAAACAAAAAAAATACCCACCCAAAGTGAGCAGCGGCCCAGCAGCGCGTAGCTTCACGCCTTGTCGGTGCCGACTGCAGCTGTTACCACTAATTGATGCACTAGCAGTTAATGAGTAGCCTCGGTTCCCTAAAACGTGTGCAGGACAATTACACTCGCTGCTCTCAAAAGGCTCAGCGCTGGAGAGCAATCTTGGGCCACCTCTGCCTTACCGTCCTGTTGCACCAGCCCACTCCTCACACACGCCCAGGGAAGAGGAGGCAAATAAAACGTGTTTAAG
The DNA here is from genome assembly GCA_028533165.1 of Leontopithecus rosalia. Lineage (NCBI taxonomy): Eukaryota > Metazoa > Chordata > Mammalia > Primates > Cebidae > Leontopithecus > Leontopithecus rosalia. The sequence goes on along the minus strand of JAPYYA010001609.1, from coordinate 8,061 downwards.
TAACCTTGCAAGGGTCATATTCCACGTTGTCCTCCATTTTCTTTGCAGAACTAAACGTCGACCACGTTTTTTGTCTGGTTAACGGTGGGGGAAAAGATGGAGAGAGTGAGTAGGACGAGGTTGAGCCACGCTTGGCGGTAAAGCAGCCACCAGGACAGCAAACACAGAGCCGTGTGCAGCCGGGGTCTGCGCCCTTCACAGGCACCGGGGTGTTTAAAGGTGGCCACATCCGAGCCAAGAACTCCAACAGCAAATGCAAACAGCAGGATGGGATATGGCCCGTGTATGCACCCGCCCCGCAGGGACAGCTCATTTCTCCGGACACAGAAGATGTAGTTGGCATTGTCATCATTTCCGCAGGGGTTTCTCATTGTATCCATTTTAGCTTTGGCTTCTGGTTTTTGTACTTGTGGATAATCTACAAGTTAACTAGCTTGATCAAGACAGAGGGGTCCTGTTTTAGGACTGTGGTGTGAACAGCTTCAACTCCTAGGCCAGGTTTAGAGGAAGACATTCTCTCCTCCTCCTTTTATGTCATTTTTCAGAGCAATAAAAAAAAATGTACATAATAATCTTTGGGTCAAAGATCAGATTCTACCCAAGCAATACTCTTACCAGTTCCCACCTGGCTGCTTTGTTCCAGTTTCTGTGTGACCCACGTGGGTAGACGCAGCTTCCCGTGGGAGGAGCACAGCAGGGAAACCGGATTCCATGTTGCTGACTGGAAGGGCACCACCCGATCTCACCGGAAGTCATCCTTTCCATTGTCACCTAGAGCTGCCCTTGACCTCCTGGATATAGAGGGCAGATGTCACCTCTTGATATGGTTTGGCCATGTCCCCACCCAAATCTCATCTTGAATTGTGGTTCCTGTAATCCCTAAGTGTTGTGGTGGGGGATTCCATGGGAGGTGATTGAATCATGGGATGGTTTCTCTCTTCCTGTTCTTGTGATAGTGAGTCAGTTCTCATGGTATCTCACGATTTTAGAAGGGGCTTTTACCCCTTTTGCTCAGCACTTCTTCTTCCTGCCATCATGTGAAGAAGAACGTGTTTGCTTCCCCTTCTGCCCTGATTGTAAGTTTCCTGAGGCTTCCCCAGCCATGTGGATCTTCGAGTCAATTAGATCTTTTTCCTATATGAATTACCCATCCTTGGGCAGTCCTTTACAGCTGTGTGAGAACAGACCTTCCTGAACTCTCCTAGGCAGCTGAACTTGACTTGCCTTTCCTAGAAGAATGAGCTACAAGAATTTGTGTGTCTAGGACCCTGCTTCTGGCTATGGAAGTCTTACAATGTGTGGGAGACTGGAAATCCTGCAGGTTAGACAAAGTGGGATGGAGGTAAGTCTTGGGTATATTTGTGGTACTCTTGCACTTAGAAATGGGGACATGTTCAGGGTGCACTGACTCATGCATGGATCACACACCACAGGTACCCAATAAAGGTTTGTGGGTAATGTTGCTGATGGAACTGAAATATCAACTCATATTTGTAGGTGCCTTACTATACACCACAAAGCATTCTTCAGTGGGTTTTCTCATTTGAATCTTACAAACCTTTGTGGTAGATATTATAACCTCCATTTTACTCATGTGAGCTGAAGCTCACAAAGGTTAAGTGAGCACTAAAGCTGGTACAACTCGCAGCACTGGGATTCATTTCCATGTCTCCTGTTTGTGCTACCTTATTAGTTCATGAGAAGAATCCTTTTGCATCCAGAGTGCATTTTATATCCAGAACACTATTTTCATATCTAGCCCTGCAGGAACTAAATGGCAATGTGAACATGTATGCATCTACAGCTCGCTCTGGAGACACAGAGTCTAGTAGTACCTGAATGAGACTCAAAATCTCGATAAGCTTTCCAGAAGGCACCATCTGAGTCACGTTTTGAAGGAGTTCAGTAAATAATCTGGGAAAGGAATTTCGGTAGAGGGAATAGCATTGTGAAGGGTTAGAAGTGAGGAGCAACATGGCGTGGCTGAAGCCAAGTGTTTATGCAGGTGAACTAGGAGATGACAGTGGGCTAAGCTGGGGTCTGTGTGGGCTAACATGGGAGGTGAAATGTATGCTGAATGGTGCAGGAGCTGTCAAAGGGCTGATGCAGATGGGCAACTTAATCAACTTGCATCTTGGACAGATCCTGAGGGGCAGGATCTTCTCTTTCAAAGGATGTATAGTATTCCATTGTGTATCTGTATTATACAATATTTTCTTTATCCATTCATTCACTGATGGACACCTAAGTTGATTCCTTATCTGAGCTATTGTGAATAGTGTTGCCATAACATGGGAATGCAGGTATCTCTTCGATACACTGATTTCTTTTCTTTTGGATACGTACCCAAGTGTGCAACTACTGGATCATAGGGTAGTTCTAGTTTTAGTTTTTTGAGGAAGCTCCATAGTGTTTTCCATGACAGCTGCATTAGCATACATTTCTAGTAACAGTGTGCAAGGGGCCCTTTCCTCTGCATCCTCACCTTCACCTGTCTTTTGCTCTTTGATAGTAGCCATCCTAGCAGATGCAAGGTGATATCCGTTGTGTTTTGGTTTGCATTTCCCTCATGATTAGTAATGCTGAACTTTGTTTCACATTCTTCTTGGCCATTTGCATGTCTTCTTTTGGTAAGTGTCTGTTCAGGTCCTTTGCCCATTTTCAAATCAGGTTGTTTGTTTTCTTGCTGTTAAGTTGTTTGAGTACCTTCTATCTTTTAGATACTAATCCCTTACCAATGCATGGTTTGCAAATATTTCTCCCATTCTGCGGGCTGCCTCTTCACTGCCGGCTGTTCCTGTGCCCTGCAGAAGCTTTTCAGTTTCATGCAATCCCATTTTGTCTACTTTTGCTTTTGTTGCTTGTGCTTTGGGGTCATATTTAAAGAATTATGCCAAGACCAATGTCATAGAGCTTTCCTTCTGTTTTCTTCTGGTAGTTTTCTGGTTTCACATTTTATGTTTAAATCTTTAATCCATTGAGTCAACTTTTTTACATAGTGTGCCGTAAGTGTGTGCATATCCAGTTTTCCTGACACCATTTATTGAAGAGACTTTCCTTATTGTGTGTTCTTGGCGACTTTGTTGAAGATAAATTGACCTTCAGTGTACAGAGTTAGGTTTGGACTTTCTGTCTGTTCCATTGGCCCATGTGTCTGTGTTTATACCACTTTTATGCTGTTTGATCACTATGATGTGGTATATTTTGAAATCAGAAAATAAGATGCCTCCCACTTTGTTTTTCTTGCTCAAGATTGCTTTGATTATTTGGGGATTTTTTGGGGGTTCTAGATGAATTTTAGATTTTTTTTTCTATTTCTGTAAAAATGCCATAGGTATTTTGGTAGGGATTGTATTGAATCTGCATATTACTTTGGCTAATGTGGTAATTTTAACAATATTAATTCTCCCAATCCATTAACACAGAATGTCTTCAATTTTTTCCATCAGTATCTTGTTTTCACTATACAGATCGTTTACCTCTTTGGCTAAATTTATTCCCTGTTTTTTTATACTTATAAATGAGATTTTTTCATATGGTTCATCCTTAGTGCATAGAATGCTACTGATTTTTGCTGTTGATTTTGTCTCCTACAACTTTACTGAATTAATTCATTTGTTCTAACAGCTGTTTTCTGGTGGAGCTCTTATTCTCTTCAGCTGTGAAAAAGAAGGAAATCCTGTCATTTGTGATAACATAGATGAGCCTGGAGAACATTATGGCACGTGAAATAAGCCAGACTCAAAAGACAAATACTGTATGACCTCGCTTACACGTTCGCATCTGAAAGAGGTGGACTCAGAACAGAACAGAATAAGGTTACTGAGACTTTGGGGAAGGGGCTGGGGAGGTGACAATCTACTCTATACTTGAGCATTGCTAAGAGAGTAGATCTTAAATGTTCTTACCACAAAAAATGATAAGTATGTGAGGTGATGCACATGATAATCAGCTTGATTTAATCTTTCACAATGTGTACGTATATCAAAACATCATGTGGCACGCGATACCTAGATACACTTTTGTTTGTCAACTATACTTTAATCTTGAACTCCTGACCTCAGGTGATCCACCCACCTCGGCCTCCCAAAGTGTTAGGGCTACAGGCGTGAGCCCCCACACCCGGCCAACTATACTTTAATCAAGCTAAGGGAGAGGTAAGTGGTACAGGTGCAAAAGGAGGCACAATGGTTAGAGATGAGAGGAGGGGTGAGTACGGGAAAGGGTGTCCACAGGCCCTGGAGTGGAGCCTTGGCGTGAGCATCCCACCAGCAGTTCCTGCACAGGAAGAGTGAGCCCAGCCGGTTCTCCCCTCCTCACTTTCGGAGCTCCCTCCTGAGCAGCTTGGTGGATGCAGCCGACTCCTGCGGGAGTGGGACCACAGGAGTCCGCTGCATGAGCTCAGCTCGGGATCAGATGCCGCCCTTCCTACCATGAGTTGTTTTTGTCTGAATATACTGCTGTGCATGGCATAACCATCACCTGTGGCTAAGGGTGGCCCACAACCTGTAAGCGGCCTTTTACCTGCACACCTGAGCCAGGTGAGACTGCAGTTGCATCTCACTTGCCTACCAGGCATATCTCCGACTTCATCTCACCTGCCTACCTGAGCCAGGTAGGTCTGTAGCATCTCACCTGCCTACCTGAGCCAGGTGTGTCTCCAGCTTTACCTCACCTACCTAACAGGTGTGTCTGCAGCTTCGTCTCACATGCCTGAGCCAGGTATATCTGCAGTGTCTCCCCTGACTACCAAGTGTGTCTGCAGCTTCATCTTACCTGCATACCTGAGCCAGGTGGGTCTGCCGCTTCCCTGTTTTGTTCCAAGGGCACCACGTGATTAGCCTTCTGTGGATTTACTTCTCAGTCTCTCTAAGCTAGAGTAACGCTACCTATTGCCTGATGACCACATCACATACCTATGCCCTTTTCCTCCTGGTGTACGTGGCAGCTCAGGAGGCGACGCTTCACATGGCTCTTCCCTGTTCCGACACTGGAGAGACACGGGCCCTTCCTGCCCATGGGGCTGGTATTAGGCCACTATGACATGCCCACAGCACTGTGAGGTTGGACCATGGGAAGGTATTTTTCAACAAGAAAAGAACAGATTCTGCTGAAAATATACCTACCAAGATTATTGAGTTTCATCTGTAAAAATGGCTTTATTCAGAAATTGTCAGTGATATGATACAGCTCATTAAGGCATGCATGGTGTTAACAGTTTCATTAGAGGAGATAATACCACACAAGAAAAATAAGAAATCATTATGATGAATGTCCCAACATTACATTACATGTTAATGAAGTGTAAATGATCTAATTATTTTTGAAAGAATACAGATTCGATTAAACTGTCGGAATTAAATTGGAAAGGACAGCCGATTGTACTTTTTATGTACAGACAAGTTAACGTTAATTAGGCACAATCTACAGGAACAAATGAGGCACGACCCTCGGTGAACAATCGTGGGTCCTTTGCTTAAGGCAGGTTTCACAAAGAATTATATTAGGAAAAAATTGTAAGTCAATTAAATACAGTGCTGTAGCAGTGGGAGGGAAAATAAAGGGAGTCTCCGTTCCCTCCTTCTCCATTTTGGCAGGGTTTATCACAGAATAATTCTGCCAATTTCACTCCAGCACTGATTTCATAAATTCAGATTCTGCCAATCAGAGGCAGTGATTGATGCTCATCATATGTCCCCGAAACAGCCTCCAGAGGCGCATGGCTTGGAGGACCGCATTTCCTCAAGGACCAAGCCCTTGAGATGCCTACTCTGCCAGTGTCTCCATCAAGATCCAAAACGTGGCTGCTCTTTGTGGGGTTTCACCATTGTTTTGATAACAGTGGCTGCTCTTGGCTTCACTGTTTCTTTTGCGGTGGCCTGACTCATTGAGCTGTGTGCTGAGTAGCTGGGATGTTACTGTTTCAAATCAATTGACTCAAAAAGAGAGAGGGAAAGAAAGAAGGAAAGAAGAGGGGAGGGAGGGAAAGAAGGAAAGAAGGGAGGAAGGAAGCGAAGAAGGAAAAGAAAAGAAGAAGGAAAACAATCCATTGTGAAGCAAAAAACCGTCTGTAAAACTTGAATAACACAAACTGATCTCTTTCTCTTTGGAAAAGCAGTTTTGAAAATGTAGCACATTCTGCACCAGGCTTAATTTCTATATTGTTTTTCTAGTTTATAGAATAAAAATCTGAAATTAGATGAGCGCATTTTTCTGCGGATTCAGCTGTTGGGAGCTGAGAAGGGTTAAGGACCACGGCAGCTTTTGCACCTCAGTTTATCAGCAGTGATGCTGGAATGTGCTGGTCTCCCAGTCTCGGGTGAGGTTTTCAGGTGGATCAGGAGTGTCAGGGGCTGGCCATCAGTCACGGGTGCTCCGGCACCGCACTGTGTGGCTGAGTCTGACCCCAGGCCCGGGATGGCGGGTTCCTTGGCCTTTCTGCGTAATGCCAGAGCTCGGTGTTCACAGGGCCCCCGCGTAGGAGGCTGGTCAAAGCATCACGCTTTATTTCAAATCCCTGCATGAGATTGTTCCCAAGATGACCTGAAGGAAATTGTATTCCTGTTTAATTATGAAATCGTCCTATGTAACTACAGTAAAATGTATAAAAATATGGTTAAAAATCTCCAGAAAATGGATGATGATTTACAAAGAGTGATTGATGTATCGAAGGCTTTATTATTTGGGGTCTGGTAAATTCTCAAGATTCATGAAAAATAAGTTATAGTTGGCACAATATTCAGGGAATGTATTTATTTCCTAAAACAATGTCCCCAGGCACAAGTGTTCCCGCCCCTTCCCTTTTCTCAGGAAGCCTCACCAGGGGTAAATGGGAAGGGACAGGATCCTTTAGTGTAGGAACAAGAATATTGCTTTTTACACCCAGCTCCAAAACTTTAGGATAATTATTAATAATTAGAATTGAGCGGAACACCCGTACCAAGTGAGGTATTCAATGTCATTTGTAGTTAACAATGGCTTCCTTCTGGACCCTTGGGAGTCAGAACAAGGGAGCCACACAGCCTTTTTGTTTTAATTTCTGGCAGCTGAAGGGATCAAGATTTAGAAAAACCATCTAGAGGGAACCACATGCTTGGGCATTACCGAAAATTAAAAAAGCACACACATCAACAACAACAAAAGTCATTTGTAAAACGCATGGCATTTGGGGTTTTTAAATATATTTGGACTCTGCTCAAATGAAATGCTCACAAAAGGTGCTCACAGCAAGCTGGGCTTTACGGTTTTGAATTTTTTAGTATATGCTAACAAAACTCCATGCTGAAGAATATTACCAGGCAAGTCTCCATGGCTGTGAAGCCTCTGAGGGCCACTCATGGCCACTGGGCACCAGGGGCCAACAGTCAGGCAGCAGGGGCTGACCACGGGTGCAAGGTGATGACCGCTGGACACCAAGTGATGACTGCAGAGCACCAGGAGATGACAGCCAGGCACCAGGGGCTGACCATGGGCACAAGGTGATGACCACTGGGGACCAGGTAATGACCGCTGGGCACCAGGTAATGACCGCTGGGCACCAGGTAGTGACCGCTGGACACCAGGTAGTGACCGCTGGGGACCAGGTAATGACCACTGGGCACCAGGTAATGACCGCTGGATACCAGGCAGTGACCGCTGGGTACCAGGCAGTGACCGCTGGGCACCAGGTAATCGCCGCTGGGCACCAGGTAATGGCTGCTGGGTACCAGGTAATGATCGCTGGACACCAGGTAATGACTGCTGGGCACCAGGTAGTGACCGCTGGGCACCAGGTAGTGACCGCTGGGCACCAGGTAATGACCACTGGGCACCAGGTAGTGACCGCTGGACACCAGGTAATGACCGCTGGGCACCAGGTAGTGACCGCTGGGCACCAGGTAGTGACCGCTGGATACCAGGCAGTGACCGCTGGGTACCAGGCAGTGACCGCTGGGTACCAGGTAATGGCTGCTGGGTACCAGGTAGTGGCTGCTGGGGTACCAGGTAGTGGCTGCTGGGTTCCAGGTAATGGCTGCTGGGGTACCAGGTAGTGACTGCTGGATACCAGGTAGTGACTGCTGG
>JAPYYA010001608.1:0-14963 GCA_028533165.1 Leontopithecus rosalia | reverse complement strand
AACTTGTGCATATTTCACTAAGTTCTCGTGTTGTATTTTTCAACTCCGTTAGTTCATTTATATTCCTCTCTATATTGTCCATTCTTTTTAGCATTTCGTCAAACCTTTTTTCAAAGTTCTTAGTTTCTTTACATTGGGTTAGAACAAGTTCTTTTAACTCCCAGAAGTTTCTTATCATCCACCTTCTGAAGCCAACTTCCGATAATGGGACACATTCCTTTTCCATCAGGGCTTGTTCCGTTGCTGATAAGGAGCCGCAATCCCCTGTAGGGGGAGAGGGGTTCTGATTTTGGGTGTTCTCAGCCTTTTTAGGCTGGTTTCTTCCCTTTATTATGAATTTATCCATCTGTCGTCTTTACAGTTACCACCTTTCTAATTAGGTTTCTGAGTGGACGCCCAGTTTATTGATTCCCAGTGGGATCCCCCAAAGGGATTTCCTCTTCCTTCCCAACAGAATCTACTCTTGCTCACACAAGGGCAGATGTCAGTACAATTAGACAAGACAGTTATTTCTATAAATTATTTGGGAACAGAACCGATTACCCCATCTTGTCTTGCAGGCTTGTACTGAGGCTGATTTCCATTGTGTGTTATTACACAGCAGGGCCCACCTCACACCTATGGGGAGGATGCAGTGATGTTTATGGGACCTCTTATCCTTATTAACTGTTTCACGGGATATATTTTAATTTCGACCAGTTATGGTTGTGAGAACAGTCATATTACAACTGTGTAAATTACAAGTGTCCCAAGAGAACTTCCACATGTTTGGAGAGCCATAAGACTCACACATGTGTGCCCTTGGAGCTTCAGCAGCTAGAATAGAGGGCCATTGCCTTATACTCACTTCAGCTTTCATTTGAATTAGTCATGAGGCTATGCTGGGTCCCAGCACAGACCTACTTCCAACATTGTGTTTGAGCAGTGTCCAGCATTATTTATTGAGTCTGCCTAACCCACTTTGCTAAAGCCTCATTATTTTCCCAGGCTCATATCCATCCTTTGCCTTCTTCCTGAAAGAGCATTCCTTCTCGTCTAGTTAATAGATATTTTTTCCTTTGAATGCTACTCCTGATTAAAGAGCAAACATAGCTTGTCCTAGTGTACCTAGCTGAGCAGTCTAGTATACCTAGCTGAGCTCATCTATACCTAGACGAGCAATCACACAGATGTAATTTAGTTTGAGTGTGCCATGAGGCCTCCTAGGATTTCCTTGTCCCAGTTTGGGGCCAATCCCTAGGGGTAACTTGGATCTACCAAGTGATGTCCCCTACTTTAATTCCATCAGGAAACACATCATTTTCCCCCTTATTTTCTCTAATAGCTTTCCATCCACAAAAACAAGGTTGATCATAATTGCGCATGGAACATTGTGGCATATTGGCCGTGCTGCATTATATTTCAAAGCCGGTTATAATAACTGGGGCGTTCCTAAGCATTGGGATCATCAAGGTGTATAGTTACACAGTGATTACTGTGTTTGGAGCTGCATATCACATGGTTTGAAGTCCTAGCATAAAGCAGTTCTCAGAAATTTCTTCCCAAATGATATCTTTTGCAGTAGATGTCATATTTGCTTTCATCCACAGGCCTTAATGCAGCAGCTGTCCAAACAGGATGCCATCCATTCATCTTGGAACTGCCATACTTAAACCAAGTGGTTCTTTGTTGAATTGACAGCTGTTCATAGAGCACTCTCTATGTGGCAATAGATTCTGGCAGCTCCTCAGGTGGTTCCAAAGTTGGTCCTGAGCAGAATCCAGCAGCACACCAGCCACTACAGGACACTGTGGGTGGAGGAGAGACCTGGGCATGGCTGTCCCTATCCTGGTTCTGGAGCTGGTCACCCTATGCATTGCTGAGCCTCAGACCCACCTCAGGCTGACAAAGGACAGCAAATTTGGTGATAAAGATGATGCAGAAGCAAAACAAAGGGATTTTCTAAAATGTTGACATACTCATCAAATATATGCTGAGGGCAGAGACAAGCAGATTCTACTGCATCACTGATTTTTAAAACATATATAATAAAGTATTGAAATTTTTCATTTGTTCAGAATGTTTCCAATGAGCAATTAATGCTTTTGTAAAGATTTCCTCTTTCCGCATGCTGAAATTGCTAATATAGGCTGGGTACAGTGGCTCATGCCTGTAATCCCAAGTACTTTGGGAGGACTAGGTGGGAGAATCACTTGAGCTCAGGATTTGGAAACCAGCCTGGGCAATATAGTGAGACTCTGTCTCCACAAAAAATAAAAATAAAAAAATTAGCCAGAAATGTTGGCACATGCCTGTGGTTCCAGCTACTTGGTAGGCTGAGGTGGGAGGATCGCTTGAGCCTGGGAAGTCAAAGATGCAGTAAGCTGTGATCATGCTACTGCATTCTAGCCTGGGTGACAGAGCAAGACCTTGTCTCAAAAAAGGAAAAAGAAATTTTGTATTTAATAGTACTTTTTAATGGATATACTTTAAGATTAATTCAAATATTGCATTCTCTGTGAAGTCCTGCTTCTTTAGGCTGAGTTATTTGCTCCCTCTAAATTTTTCTTTTCTTCTGCTGATTTTTTTCTCCCAGTGTATGACTTTATCCAAGCACTCATTCATTCATTCATTCATTCATTAATTCATCAGTAAATACTGAAAAACTACTAAGGGTTGGTTAGATGTGTTAGATACATATTTATAATGACTTGTTTTCATATCGATTTCTTCCATTCGACTATAGAATTAAAACTCCAAGGAATCGTGTTATCCTCTCTTACATTTACATTGCCGATAGCATTGCCTAGCACGTAGTAAATGCATAATGAATGACTGTCAAATGAATGACAGATTGATAATCTATTGGAAAGCTAAACAGTTTCTGAATGAAACAATCACCATTTATAGAAACTTTTTGAATACACCAAATCTTTTGACAGTAGAAATAGCTCTGTATCTATATTCATATCATGGAATGAGATGTCACAAAAATACTAATTCTGCTCTGTTCATATAGATGGATATGTAATAAAAAAAGAGACAAACATGCAAATGTTGTATCTCTGTACCAAAGCAATAATATGAACATATATTGAGCCTTTACTATGTGCTAGAGGGGAAACTCTTTAAATGCATTAACTCAGTTAATCCCATAACAACCCTTCTTATTTAAGACACAAAAAATTGATGTGCAGAAAGTTTAAATAACTTGCTGAATGTCCCACTAGTAAAGGATCCCAGATTTGAGCCCAGGCAACGAGTCTCCTGTTTTCATTCTTAACTGCTATGCTGTACTATTGAGTATCAGAATAATAAAGTATACTCAATTTTTTTCACATGCTTAAGAACTCAGCTCCAGTGCCTGTCCTTTATGTAGTACCCCAAATCTTAGCTTAGCACTAAGTCTTGAGGTGTGCTAAGCTAAGCCCCATGGTGTTTGGCTCACAGATCTGAGTGTGCCAAATACATCAGGTATGCTGTAGACATCTCTCTCCTCTTTATTTTGTTTCTCTATTTCCAGTCCCATACATTAATATGGTCTCCTGTGCCTAAAGAAAATACTTGAAGATTTAGTATGTTATCCTGGTTTGGTTAATATAAAAAGCTCTGTAGAAATCATACCTCAAACCTAGGGGATAAAAAGAAATTGCATCAGTAAGACTTGATTCCAACAATGGCCTCAAGATAACTCATCCCACATGAAAGTGTGGAAGAACCAGTGGTCTTTGCCATGAGAATTATGTTTAGTTTGCTAAGCTTGTCATGGCAAAATACCACAGATTGGGTGACTTAAATAACAGAAATTTATTTCTTACTGTTCTGGAGCCTGGAAGTCCAAGATTAAGATGTTTTTTTCTAAGATCTCTCTCCTGATAGCCTCATTTTAACTTAATTACCCCTTTGAAGACCATATCAACAAATACAGTCATATTCTGAGGTCTTTTTTACTTAACGTAAGTTAACTATAAAACTCCAACATACTGTGTACTGAGGTACAAGAGGTTAGAGTTTCAACATGTAGACTTTGGGCAATGGTCCTCTAAGAGGACCAATTTTTCCTTGTTCCTCACTTAGAACACCTAAGCAGTAATAGGCTTGTATTCTAGGATTATCTCTTCTTTTTTTTTGAGACTGAGACTCACTCTGTTGCCTAGGATGGAGCGCAATAGCATTATCTTGGCTCACTGCAATCTCTGCCTCCCGGGTTCAAGTGATTCTCCTGCTTCAGCCTCCCGAGTAGCTGAGATTATCCGGCTAATTTTTAAATTTTTGGTAGAGAGAGGGTTTTACCATGTTGGCCAGGCTGGTCTTGAATTACTGACCTCAGGTGATCTGCCTGCCTCGGCCTCCCAGTGTGCTGGGATTACAGGCATGAGCCACCATGCCCAGCCTAAGATTTTCTTTTGAAAGGCAGAGTGAAGCACAAACTTTGAAGTGGACTGCTAATGGTATAAATTCCAACTTGATCTCTTACTCCATTTTGTGCTTCACTCAATTTCCCCATTTGTAAAATCGGTGTAGTATCTTCCAGAAAATGAAATGATCTGTGGAAATTAGGTAAGATTTTCTGTGTAAAATGGGGCAATGATGTAGGGGGTGAGGTTAGTTCCCTTTCTCTCTGTTCAAGGCGTAGGTAAAGGTTTCTGTTAGTATCTTAGGAAGACCACATTGGTCACCCTGGTCCCAAACTCCTAACCCCGTGATCTGCCCACCTTGGCCTCCCAAAGCGTTGGGATCACAGGCATGAGCCACTACTCCTGACCCACTTTTCCCTTTTATCTCATCATAGAAATAGACTGTATAATGTATAATTTACAGTTTATCACCATTTTTTTGGCTTTCAGATTACTTCTAGAAAACATTTCTGACTATATATATGTATGTGTGCATATATGTATTATAATAACTATCATAATGGTTTACGGTGGAGCTGCATGAAGAACAAAATGAAGGAATAAAGTAGAAAACTCCAACACACTGCCTACTGGTAATTTTCCACTACTTAAGAAAAAAAATGTCACTTTTCTCCCAAACAATCCAATTCTTACTCTTATCACCAATGTACTTAACATGAATGATATTGCATATCTGCTACATAAACATTGCTTTAATTTTTTTCATTACTTTTGCCCAAATGACCCTGAGTAAATGTAATAACTGGCACTAGGTGCTAGAGTTGTGGCACTGTTTCAAAGCCAGTGGCTTTGTTGCACAACATGAAACCCTCAGAACTTTGGCACAGCTAGGGTTTTTTTTTCTTAAAAACATTTTTTATTGGAGATTTCATTTTTATTATCAACTAATCTCTTTTGTCTAGTAATCAGGCACTAAAGGCTAAAGGAAACTAAATAATTATAATTTTAACTCTCTAGTGGGGTAATAATTTTAAAGATGCTATACATGTGAATTGCATTCAGTAGTTGACAAAGTTACCATTCACACACACATACACACACACACCCCTTTTCTATAGAAATAAAAATTCATTTAAAAAAGAAGCTTACTTTCTATCTAAAAAACAGGGAATGTTATCCCCTCATTATTTTTCTGTGAATGTCTACATATTTACTAATGTTAACATTTGCAGAGAATTTTTAAAATCTTTAAGTCACTGTTGTATTACTGTTCAATGCAGGCAATTTATCTGCTCTCTTCCTACTAATTCAGGCATCTTTCAAGAATGTTTAGATTTCTACATTCTGCCACTTAGAGCCAAAGTACACAATATATATTTTAATATAGTGAGAAAGGAAGTAGAAACTGTTCTGACACTATATTTAACAACCCATTTAAAAAATAACTTTTTTCTGGGTGCGGTGGCTCACGCCTGTAATCCCAGCACTTTGGGAGGCTGAGGTGGGTGGATCACCTGAGGTTGGGAGTTCAAGATCAGCCTGACCAACATGGAGAAACCCTGTCTCTACTAAAAAAAAAAAATACAGGATTATCTGGGCATGATGATACATTCCTGTAATCCCAGCTACTCAGGAGGGAGAGGCAGGATAATTGTTTGAACCCCCGAGGTGGAGGTTGCAGTAAGCCAAGATTGTGCCATTGTACTCCAGCCTGGGCAAAAAGAGCAAAACTCTATCTTAAAAACAAAATCATAAAACAACAACAAACTTTTATTTAACCTTTTCCATGTCAGAAAAGAAATGAGTGTATACACGTTGAATGATCTTTTCTATGCTTACAAAGTTTTTTGTTAGAATTATTTTCTGAAGAATTTTTTAAAATAAAAGCTTACTGGATTGTTAAAGGAAACCTCTTAAATGTTAATCCATAATGATCACAATGAAATAATTAATTCTCTTAAAAATAAAGAAGTACACTAACGTGATTATAAACAGGGTGAGTATGAAGTTTCATGATTGAAAAGGTGAGCTGAATTAACAAACACATTGGAAAGAATTGGCATTTATTTTTAATCATTATCATTATCATCATCATCATCACTGCAATCACTGCAGAATTTATTATTCTGGATTTTGACAAATGGAGGTCTTCAACAAAAGCTTTTTCCTTATAATATATTCTGAAATTCTCATAAAAATCCAAAGTAGTTCAGTTTTCTTTCTGTATGGACAAAAATCTATATCACAAATTTAATTAGATAAACTGAGAAAGAATTTGAACGAAAGGCAACGAATAAGGTATTGTCGGAGAGCCAGACTATGATGTGAGTGCAGCGTTCTAGTTCCTGGGCTTCTAGATTTGACTTTGCCTCTTGAAAGTTGATCTTAGGTAAATCATTTAACCCTCCCTCATCGCCTAGGGTCTTGGTTTTTACATCTGTAAAATGGAGCCTCAGTATTTTATCCTGTTTACTTCATACTTACTACACGTTTAAGACCAAATGAGATCATGCAGGTGAAATGCTATTGGTATTTCCAAGTGTTCTGCAAAGGTAGTGGTCGTTACTATTTTTTGATTAAAGGTGAAAAGCTTGGTGGACTTTCTCAGAAAACCTGAGTCCAAGTTTCTGTTCTTTCACTTACTAGCTAGGTGGACTTGAAAATATTGGTGGAGCTTTTTCTTTTCTTTCTTTTTCTTTTTTATTTTTTTTGAGATGGAGTTTCACTCTTGTCACCCAGGCTGGAGTGCAATGGTGCGATCTTGGCTCACCGCAACCTCCGCCTCCTGGGTTCAGGCAATTCTCCTGCCTCAGCCTCCTGAGTAGGTGGGATTACAGGCACGCACCACCATGCCCAGCTAATTTTTTGTATTTTTTTTAGTAGAGACGGGGTTTCACCATGTTGACCAGGATGGTCTCGATCTCTTGACCTCGTGATCCACCCGCCTCGGCCTCCCAAAGTGCTGGGATTACAGGCTTGAGCCACCACACCCAGCCTGGTGGAGCTTTTTCTAAACTGCTAAAAAGGGCATAAAAATACCAACTGCACATATAGAATATATAAAATCCTTATGAAATCCAAGGTAATCCAGTTTTCTTCCTGGATAGAGACAAAATTGTCTGTCACAATTTTATCAAAATGAACTTATTCTATAAAGCAAGAAAGAATTTGAGTAAGAGGTAATCATGCACAAGCTCTTACAGTGATTTTTGTTTGTTTGTTTGTTTGTTTGTTTTGAGATGGAGTCTCGCATTGTCACCTAGGCTGGAGTGCGGTGGTACATCTCGGCTCACTGCAACCTCTACCTCCTGGATTCTCCTGCCTCAGGCTCCTGAGTAGCTGGGATTACAGGCACGGACCACCACACCTGGCTAATTTTTGGTAGTTTTAGTATAGACTGGTTTTCACTATGTTGGCCAGACCAGTCTTGAACTCCTGACCTCATAATCAATCCATCTCAGCCTCCCAAAGTGCTGGTATTGCAGGCATGAGCCACCGTGCCCGACCCTACAGTGCTTTTTAAAGTGTAAAAACCATAAAAAAGAATGTGTTTTCAAAACTGTTAAACTCATTGCAATGCTTAAAAATCCACCTGCTGATAGCCCCTGAATTTTTTCATAGGATGAACTAGTGGGATGGTCAGGTTTAAAATGGCAGCTAAATAAATAGCCCTTTACCTGAGAGTCAGCAAATATCTGTGGTCCTCATCAAACAGTGCCAGAGAGAGAGCTCATTAGAGGTTAACTGGAAGGTCACCAACTAACTCCCTTTGGTGTTGCTACTTGAACCCTTTGTTGAAAGTCAGGCGGAGATGTCTAGGATTTCTTTGAATGAAACAATAGAATCTAGCCCATTAGGAGATGATTTAGAAAACAATGAACATGTAAGTAAAAATCTTGGCCTTTTTTTTTTAACTAAAGCAGACATTAAGAACTCAAAAATGACTTCTATGGAATAGAATATGCAGTTGATACAACTATATAGCAAATTCAACATAGCAGCTTCTAACTCTAATGATTAGTAAATTCTTGCTAGTATCTCTCATATAGATTTTTAGATTAATAAGTCATTGCTAATACTGCCTTTTAAATAGCACAATTCAAAGTGACTGTGTGCCAGATATATTTAATCAGCCCCATTCATTTGCACTGGCTTTAAGCAGAGTTATGAAACTTCCCCTATTTTCCTGGTTGTTTAGTTTTCCTCAGAAAGTGGCTCTCAGTGCTCTCCAGTTCTGTAATCTTTCTACTTCAGCTTTTTAAATGATCATTGTGCCAGCAACCAGCCTATTTGGCTTTTGGTATGTTTTAATAAATGTTGTGCAGTTTAGCAATAGAAAGCAGGCAAAGAGTCAGATGAACTTCCACCAGATAGCCTTTTATGGTTGTGAAAACAACTATGGCTTTCCACACTCCTGCCTATTATTGCTCTCTGTATTATTTCTGATAAAAATTACTAAAGTGAGAGCAGAATTACAAAGGACTCAAAAGATTTAAAAGAAGTCCTGTCCCTGAAGGTCAGTGCAACAGAGAAGGAGAGGTGTCATAGAAAACTTCCCTACTTGCTTTTCATAATTAAGTCAATACAGTGTGCATGATGCACTTGCAAGGTGTCTATGGAGAGGCCATCCATCTGAGGCTCTGAATAACCTGTTCTTACATAAAAAATCATAAATGATCACAAATCAACAGTTGTAGTAGCCAGAGAATAACAAATACTTTTCATTTTTGAGTGTATTGAGCTCTCTCAAGAAGAGTGAGTAGAACAATCAATGCCAGACAGCATTAATACTTCTGACTAGAAAAGATATTTCCCAATCAGTCACTGGTTGAGAAAATTTTGTTTAGTAATTAACGTTACACAACAACCATTGCCCCATCTTATGATAATAGCACTTTAACTTTGAGGGAACTTCTTTCTATCACCTGAGCCAGTCCATGTAGATTGAGTAGGTTGATGCTTCTTTGGAGTGTGGGGTTATATTTGACTGAATACTAGCTAATCAGAGCTTTTTATTCTCCTGGCTAAGGAATTTGCATTCAACTGGCTAAGGAAATTTTTCCCCGGCTAAGAAATGTGCATACAAAGTAAGCCAGACTAATGAGATCAATTCCAGGATATTTTCTAGAACCATCAGAAAAGAGAAGCTCTTTTTGCTGGAGTTGTTAAGCTCGTAGAATGTAAACCAAGCACTGCTGGAATTCATCATGTAGAAACTGTGTAAGATTGAAGGTGTCTTAGAGGAAAGCAAAGCAAGAGATAGAAAAAGTAACTTGAGTCTGGAGCACCTGGATTCAGAAATGCCTGAAGGGAAACTAATCTGGATTTTGTAGTTATGTGAGAGAATAAATTCCATTCCATTTTTTGCTTGTCAGTTTTTAAGACAGCTTTAGTGTATGATTAACATTTAAAAAAGAGTCCAACTGGTTATCTAAGTGGTGTATAATTTTATATTCCCACTAGCCTTGTATGAGAGTTTGAATTGTTCTGCATTCATGTCAACACATAGTATGATCTGTTCAATTAATTTTAGTCAATTTAATAGATGCATGGTGGTATCTCTTTGTGGCTTGAATTTTCGTTTCTCTAATGACTATTGGATGTCTTTTCATGTGCTTATTGGTCATCTGTATATCTTTGCAGGTGATTAGTGTGTCCAAATCTTTTGTTTGTTTCTTTATTGTTTTCTTATTACTGGAGAACCTTTTAAAAAATATTCTAGATATAAGTTATTTAATGGAAATATACCTTGCCAATATCTTCTTTTATACATATGTATATATTTTATTGTACTTTAGGTTCTGGGGTACATGTGCAAATCATGTAGGATTGTTGCATAGGTACATACATGTCAATGTGGCTTGCTGCCTCCATCCCCCCGTCACCTCTATCTGGCACTTCTCCCCTGTTATCCCTCCCCAACCTCCCTACCCCCCGCTGTGCCTCCTGTAATCCTCCCCAACAGACTCCAGGGTGTGATGCTCCCCTCCCTGTGTCCATGTGTTCTCATTATTCAACACCTGCCTATGAGTGAGAACATGCAGTGTTTGACTTTCTGTTCTTGTGTAAGTTGGCTGAGAATGATGGTTTCCAGATACATCCATATCCCTACAAAGGTCATAAACTCATCCTTTTGTATGGCTGTGTAGTATTACACAGTGTATATGTGTCACATTTTCTTTATCCTGTCTATCATTGATGGACATTTGGGTTGGTTCCAGGTCTTTGCTGTTGTAAACAGTGCTGCAATGAACATATGTGTGCATGTGTCTTTATAATAGAACGATTTATAATCTTTATTTTTTGTTCTTCTTCTTTTTTTGCTAGTGCACACAGAGCTAAACAGAACTTTGACAAAGAAACACATATTCTAGCAGGTAGGCTGTGAACTGTTATCATAAGGTGACAACCACATAGGTAGCCAGAACCACACCAATGAGCAGATTTTAGGGATGTCTTAGAATACAGGCTTAATGAACACTTAGCTTTCCTGAGCACATTAGGAGAAGTGTGATACATTAATTGTACTAATAGTTTCTATGGCCTCTTGTATCTAAACCCTTTTGACAGTGTTCTCCTACACTGATTCTGGGCTTGTCCACATTAATTTCTTTGGCCAATAGGATAACAGCAAAGATGACTCAAGTAGAAGTTTGAGAAAGTGCTTTCATGACTCTACTTTATTCTTGGAAACCTGATATTGTTATGAAAATAAGCTTGTGTAGTTTGTTGGAGGATTTAAAGCCATATGAAGCAGGAACATTTGTCCAATGATACTAGTATAACTTAACTGACCTTTATTTCTTTAGCTGACTGCAAATCCATGGAGGCACCTAAATGTGAGCTGCTAAGTCCAGTCTAGATAAAACAAAAGTCCAGCTGATATGTAGATTCATAAGAAGTAATAAATAGTTCTTATATTAAGCCTTTAAGTTTTAGAATAGTTTGTTACAAAGCAACAGCTAACTGCTACATTGATCAATGTTCCAAAAATAGAGAAGAGGGTTCCTTAGATGCTTTTAAAACATTTTTGGCTGCTTCTCTACTTCCACAGTTGGTTCACTTAAACTGTCAGACAGCTGAGATTTTGGCTTTATATTCTTAGTCTCAGACTCAAGTAGTTAGTGTTAGACAGACTCACACAAATTCAGCTGAATCTTTCTGAGAACAGAAGAGTGAAAAAGACGTTGGATAAATAAATAATTCTGATTCTCAAGGCCTGAAAGATTGCATGAGTACTTTCTTCACTAGGCTCAATTTTTTGTTTTTTGAGACGGAGTTTCGCTCTTGTTACCCAGGCTGGAGTGCAATAGCGCGATCTTGGCTCACCGCAACCTCCGCCTCCTGGGTTCAGGCAATTCTCCTGCCTCAGCCTCCTGAGTAGCTGGGATAACAGGCACATGCCACCATGCCCAGCTAATTTTTTTGTATTTTTAGTAGAGACAGGGTTTCACTATGATGACAAGGATGGTCTTGATCTCTCGACCTCATGATCCACCCACCTCGGCCCCCCAAAGTGCTGGGATTACAGGCATGAGCCACTGCACCCAGCCCCACTAGGCTCAATTTTAAGAAATATAATTAGTTACTTCCTATTTTGAATCTCTTAAGAATTTTTTTTTCATTTAAATGTGGAGGCAAGATGAAAACTTAATTAGGAGAACTGGCTTTATTTTTCTTCTAATTTTAAATGCCTAGGCCATTGTTTAGCAAGAGATAACATCCATTGAGTGTTTGGTTTTCTGTTTCTATATTAGTTTGCTGAGAATAATGGTTTCCAGCTTCATCTATGTCCCTGCAAAGGACATGAACTCATTCTTTTTTATGGCTGCATATTATTCCATGGTATATATGAAGGCTGAAGAACCTGATCACAAGAATTTGTGGATGCTATCTCACCAGATAGAAACTATATAAGTTTAGCACTGAGGTGAATTAAAACTAAAGTTTTGAGTGTGTTTTAAATGGGAAAAACGTATCACAAATAAGATCAGGAGACTAGGGCTGTCTACTTTAAATTTCTGTCTTTATAAGAAGCAACATACACATCAGGATACTCTACAGAAAAAAAAGCCTGCCAATCTCAGTGACTCTTAACACAACTGTGTAGCCTGTTTGTGTTACTATAGAGGAATGCTTGAGACTGGGTAATCTATAAAGAAAATAGGTTTAATTTGCTCATGGTTCTGCAGTCTGTAAAGAAAGGATAGTGGCTTCTGCTTTTAGGGAGGCCTCAGGAAGTGTACAATCATGGCAGAAGGCAAAGGGGAAGCAGGCACATCCTTCATGGCCAGAACAGGAGGAAGAGAGCATGAGGGGAGATGCACACACATTTAAACAACCAAATTTCCTGAGAACTCTATCATGAGAATAGCACTGGGGGATGATGCTTAACCATTCATGAGAAACCACCCCCATGATTCAGTCACCTCCTACCAGGCCCCATGTCCAACACTAGGGTTTACAATTCAACATGAGATTTGGTGGGGGCACAGAGCCAAACTGTATTATTTCACTCCTGGCCCCTCCAAATCGCATGTCCTTCTCACATTGCAAAATCCAATCATGCCTTCCCAATAGTACCCCCAAGTCTTAATTCATTCCAGCACTAATTTCAAAGTCCAATGTCTAATCTAGGCAAAGCTAGTCTCTTCTACCTATGAGCTCATAAAATAAAAAACAAGTTAGTTACTCCCAAGATACATTGAGGGTACAAATACTCCTGTTCTAAAGTTGAGAAATTGGCCAAAAGGAAGGGGCTACAGGTGCCATGCATATCTGAATCCAGCAGAGCAGTCATTAAACTTTAAAGCTTCAAAATAATCTTTGACTCTATGTCCCAGATTCCAGGCACACTAATACAAGGGGTGGGATTTCAAGGCCTTTGGAAGCTCCACTCGAGTGGCTTTTCAGGGTTTAGCCCCCATGACTGCTCTCAAGGGCTAGTGTTATGTGCTTTGAGCTTTTCCAGGAAAGGGTGCAAGCTGCTGTTAGATCCATTGTTCTGTTGTCTGGATGTATCTGTCCATTTTCATTCAGCAATAAAGAACTACTTGAGATTGGGTAATTTATCAAGGAAAGAGGTTTAATTGACTCAGAATTCCACATGGCTTGGGATACCTCAGGAAACTTATAATCATGGCGGAAGGCAAAGGGGCAGCAAGGCACATCTTTTTTTAATTTATACTTAAAGTATAAATCTATTTTACTTCCAAGTTCAGGGATACATGTGCAGAACATGAAGGTTTGTTACATAGGTATACATGTGCCATGGTGATTTGCTGCACCCACCAACTGGTCATTTAGGATTTATCCCTGCATGCATTACATATTTGTTCTAATGCTCTCCCTCCCCTAGCTTCCCACCCCCAACAGGCCACAGTGTGTGATCTTCCCCTCCCCCTTCCCTTCCCCTCTCAGATTCCTGAGAATCTCAGGATTCTCAGGTAATCCTGAGAATACCTGTGTCCATGCATTCTCAGTGTTCAACTCCCACTTATGAGTGAGAACAGGCAGCATTTGGTTTTCTGTTCCTGTGTATTTTGCTGAGAAAGATGGTTTCCAGCTTCATCCACAACCCTGCAAAGAATATAAAGTCATTCTTATACATTGCTACATAGTATTCCATGGTATATATGAAGACACATCTTATATGGCAACAGGGGATAGAGAGAGAGAGAATTAACAGAGAGGAAGTGCCACATTTCAAAACCAACAGATCTCATGAGAACTCATGCATCACCAGACCAGCACAGGGGAAACCACCCCTGTGACTCAATTGCATCCCATTAGGTCCCTCCCTCAACATGTGGGGATTACAATTCAGATTATAATTCAGGATGAGGTTTGGGTGGAGATGCAGGCACATCATATGACTGGAGGATGATGGCCCTCTTCTCCGACTTCACTAGGCAGTGACCCAGTGGTGATTCTATGTGGGGGCTCAAACCTCATATTTCCTCTTCACATTGCCCTAGTAGAGGTTCTCCATGAGGGTTCCACCCCGGCATTAACATTCAGGCATTTTCATACATTCTTTGAAATCTAGGCAAAGGCTCCCAGGCCTCATCTCTTGTGCTCTGTGCGCCCACAGGCTTAATACCACATGGTGGCCTCTAAGGCTTACAGCCGGCACCCTCTGGAACAGCAGCCTGAACTGTACCATATGCTTTGAGGTATGGCTGGAGCTGGAGTGGCTAGGATGCAGGGATCATTGTCCTAAGGCTGTGAAGGGCAGGAAGGCCCTGGATCTGGCCTAGGAAACCATTCTGTCCTCCTAGGCCTCTGGGCCTGTGACGTGAGGGGCTGCAAGGAAGGTCTCTGAGATGCTGTTGGTTTTTTTTTTATTGTCTTGGATATTAGCAACTGGCTCCTCTTTTCTTATGCAAATTTTTCAGCTGGTTTGAATTCCTCCCTAGAAAATGGGTTTTTCTTTTTCTTTTTTTATTCTTTTTTTGAGAGAAGAAAAGAAAAAAAAGGAGTAAAGGAGAGGAAGAAAGAGGAAGAAAAAGAGGGAGGGTGAATGGAAATATTACTTTATTCTGAAAAAAATGGGTATTAATAATGGCCAATCAATGTTTAATTTAAACCTATGAGTAGATGTGATGTGGTATTGACAAGAATGTA
>JAPYYA010001607.1:0-14963 GCA_028533165.1 Leontopithecus rosalia | reverse complement strand
CTAGCTCCAGGCTGGTATCTGCGGATGCGGGTGTGATTCCATGTCACTCTAGTTCCAGGCTGGTATCTGTGGTTGTGGGTGTGACTCCATGTCACTCTACCTCCAGGCTGGTATCTGTGCATGTTGGTGTGACTACATGTCACTCTAGCTGCAGGCTGGTATCTGTGGTTTTGAGTGTGTCTCCATGTCACTTTAGCTCCAGGCTGGTTTCTGTGCATGTGGGTGTGACTCCATGTCACTGTAGCTCCAGGCTGGTATCTGTGCATGTGGGCGTGACTCCATGTCAGTTTAGCTCCAGGCTGGTATCCATGGATGTGGGTGTGACTCCATGTCACTCTAGCTCCAGGCTGGTATCTGCGGATGTGGGTGTGACTCCATGTCACTCTATCTCCAGGCTGGTATCTGTGCATGTGGGTGTGACTCCATGTCACTCTAGCTCCAGGCTGGTATCTGTGCATGTGGGTGTGACTCCATGTCACTCTAGGTCCAGGCTGGTATCTGTGCATGCGGGTGTGATTCCATGTCACTGTAGTTCCAGGCTCCAGCCCAGCCCTGACACTACAGCTCTGTGATCAGGAGCATGAGTTCTGCAGCTAGGTATGCCTGGCCGAAAGTCATAGCCCCTCCGTTCATTGTCAGGTGGTTTCTGGCACCTCCTCCCTGCCAGGCTCTGCCCCAGGCTTCATCCTCTTTTGGGAATTGCAGCACCGGCCACCTGTTCTGTTGCTTTTGGTGTTATCTGTAATATGCAGGGAAGGCACTGAACTCCTGAGCTCCTGTGAAGATGAAATGCTAAGTGTATGCCATGAGCCTACCACCTAATAAAAGCTTCATGTTACCCCCCATTAGTAGTTTTGGACCTCATTTCCCCATCTGGATGTGGAAATAAGATCTGTTCTCAAACATGATCATAACATGTAATTGGGATAATGTATTTACAAATTCCTGAGAAGAATGTAAGGTGGACAACGTGGGTCTGATTGTCCTAGTTCAGGCCCAGGATGCTCTCTCCACAGGCAGAACGGCACTGGTGGAGGCTCAGCTTCCCCTGAGTGGCAAAGAGCTCAGGCTGCACCCAGGAACTTGCAGCACCCAGAGGCTTCCTGCAAGGCATGGCACTGGGTGGCATCATTAGCTGGAGGGCTCTTGGGGGCCTCATATCCACTCTTCCTATTCGGCAGTGAGGAATCAAGTCCAGAAAGAGCAATCAGTTCAACTAAGGTCACCACACAGGCAGAGGCAGAGCAGGCTCAGAAGCCAGACGTTCCCAGGACCGGCTCCAGCCTCTGATTTAGCCCCCTGCCTCCCTGCCTTTTATCAAAGTCCAGATCCGCTACAGGACAGACTGGGTCAGAGTGAGGCCAACCCACTAAGGCCACTGGAGCAGGTTGGGTCCCAGAGACCCAGGGGGCAGGGTTCTCCCTTTGACTCTTTGGTGGACAGAAGAAGGGTCTTCAGCTTGCAGGGCTAAAAACCCACCGCTTCTTTGAGGAGCTTTACGTATCTTTACTCTCAGGTTGCTCCACGGTAGCATTGGGAGCACACGGCTCAAAATGGCACTGAGGAGAGACAGGTGCATGGTGAACTGATTCATTTCCTGTGCAGCAAACTCCTCCCACCCTTGGTACCATGCTTCTTGTTTAACCTGTACGGTGCTGTGACATTTACTGAGAACACCCTACCTGCCAAGCACTGTGCCCATAATCTGTCGTCGTCAGCACAACCAAGAGTTGGTATGATTATCCCTCTCTTACAGTTGGGAAAACTGAGGCTCAGAGGTTGAGTGACTGCCCTGTCCACACCCTTTGCCCAGGGTGTCAGCTGAGAGAGGAGGTTTTCCCACCAGATCTACTCTCCTTCTCCACGTTCTTCTTTGCGCCCAGGAGGCTGAACTACATTATGATAGGCAGAATAATGTCCCCACAAAGATGTCCAGGTCCTCGTTCCTGTGAATGTGTTATGCACATGGAAAAAGGGAATTAAGGTTGCAGATGGCATTGAGGTTGGAAATCAGCTGACCTTGAGACAGGGAGATTACCCTGGATTACCTGGATGAGTTCAGTGCAGACACAAGGGTCCTTTACGGCAAAGGGGAGGCAGCAGGTATCAGACTCAGGGCAATGCAGTGTGAATGTGGGAGGCCTCTGGAAGCTGAGTAAATAAGGGAAGAGAGTCTCTCCTGGAGCTGCCAGAGGGATGCAGCCCTTCTGCACTTTGATTTTAGGCCACTGAGGCTTGTTTCCTGATCTACATCCTGCTGTCAGAACTTTAAGACAACAAATTCATGTCGTTTTAAGCCACCACGTTTGTGGCTGCTCATTGCAGCAGCAAGAGGGAAGTATGCAGATACAAACCGCCTCCCCTGGCGCCGTCGTGCTCTGCTCCCAGGAGTTCTGTCCAGTGGGGAGCAACAGCAGGAGCCTGGGAGGAGGAAGAGGGAGAGATTGAGGTGTTGACTCCCCCACTGCCTCCCTGTAGCATCATTGAGGGCTGGAGCTGCCCCTCGACCAAAGGTCCTAGCTCCTGCCCGCAGCCCTCCCTGCATAGCCCTCTCCACTTCAGTGCCAGGAGTGGCCCCGCCTCTTGCTGTGTGGGGCTTCAGGGTAGTAACTGTGCTCTGGTGCAGCCGACGCTCCCTGTGGTTTCTCCACACGCTATGTCCCCTTTGCTGATAATTCCTGTATGTTACCCCCTCCTCAGGTCACCTGGTCATCAGTATCCTGCCGGGATCCTGACAGATGATACCAATGGGCATGCCCACTGCTCCACCTTCCGTGCAGGGGTAGCCCTGCCAGGGGTCCTCATCCAAGGCAGGTGTGTTTCCCAGGAGCCCCGGCACTCTCTTCCCTTCCATCTATCCATACCAGTCTCTCCCACCACTGCTTCCTTTCCCTTTTCGCCTGCAGGGGTTACCTCTTTTGGATAAATCGAAGTGTCTCCTTTGAACCAGAAACAGCTTTGCTTCTCCTTTGCCTGGTTCTCCCTGGCAGAAGCAGCCTTGTTTGGCATCACCTAATGGAGACCGTCAGGGTTAGAAATGGCTCGAGGAGTGGGCTGCCTGCCGTGGGGACACATCTGAACAGGATTGCCCAGGGTCTTAGGCTGTAAAAACCCACCTCAAAACCCATTACACACTAAAGAGTGTTTGTTTCCTCGTGTAAGAGGGAAGCCTGGAGGTAGAGTGGTCCCAGCATCAGCCAATTTGCTTCCTTCACTCTTCATCCTTGACATTTCAGCTTGTTCTTTTGGTCAGTTACCTACTAATAAATACCCTTGACTGGATGCCTAATTGAGGCATCACGTGCTTTCAGCAAAGACAAAAATGAGAATGTTTTCTGCCTGCCATCTCTTTTTATCAGTGGAGAAAAATCTTTCTAGAAGACCCGTGTCTGATTTCCCCCACCATCTCAGTGGTCCCGGGCTAGGCCAGTCACTGTGACTACCCATGTAAGTAGCCTCCGCCCCAGCCCAGGTAATATCTTTTCACATGGATCAATTTGCTTTCTTTAGAGCATGGATTATACCTGCTATCACCCCATTTATTGATCATCTGTGTCCTCTACTGGCATGTGAGCTCTTTGAGGGCGGGGACTTTCTCTAGTTCACCTCTGTATCTATTTGCAGTCCCTGTTCCTGAGACCAGAATAAGAGATCTTCAGGTGATATTTGATGAATATCACCTGAAGATAGTGAGGTAGTGAGTCCTTTAGAACCCAGAAAGGCACGTGTGACTGATGGCACACCCCTTCCCTATATGAGGACAGAAGGACAGGGAAGACATTGTGTTTCCAAGTTCTGGGAGCTCCAAGGCTGGGCATTTTGCAGGCATCCTTGACCATCTCCACATGGTGTTCAGGGCTGACCTCAGAGATCTTGCAGGAGTTCCCTAAAATCTCTGCCTTGGAAAGTTCTCTTAGTTTTTTTGTTTTGTTTTGTTTTGTTTTTTACAAAGGAAAGGTATTTATGCGCAAAGCTACTTATCACTGTAGCACTTGCAGATAAATCTTCTAATTTACAGGGGAGCTGACGCCTTCCGAGAGCCAAAATCAATGTGTGTCACTGTAAATCCAGGCTGGGCCTCAGCATTCACTCACACCAGCTGATTGATGGACTTTGCTTTCGCACCAGGCTTAGCTGGTGGAAAGATGGGGCAGTTGCTGTTGGCAGGCTCCTGGAAGCCTCCTTCTGGGCCAGATCCTGTCTCCTCACCTCAGTTCTTCCCAACTCTTAAGTTCCCAGGTTAGCCCCATGGCCCACGTGGCTAAGCCCCTCCCGTGTGCTCGTTAGTGCTCAACTCATCTTACGAAGCCCCGCTGAGATGCTGCCTGCTCCCGACAGCCCTCTTGGAGCGGCCTCTTTGGAGTTAACCTCTCCTTTGTGTTTCCCTGGAGATGTGTCTGCAAAATGCTGCTATGACAACCAGCTTCAAATGGTAAGGTGGCATGCACCTGCCACTTCTGCAAGACAGGAGAGCTGTGAGCAGGGCATTCCGAGTCCCCGTTCATTCACTGAGCACTGACTGCCGCTGACTGTTCTTTGGGTCCAGGGATGGATAAGACAGGCCCTGTCCTGGAGGGTACCCATAGTCTGTTCAGATTAATCAGGAAGACCAGGAAGAAATTAGATATCACAAGGGTCCCAGGAGAGGGTGAAAGATGGGGATATACGATCAGCAGGCTTGGATAAGACTAAGAGGTCAGGCCAGCATCCCCCAGGAGGCTGTGATTGTACTGAGATCCAATAGGAATTGGTCAAGTAAACAAGGGGGAGAAGGATGACCCGGGCTGTTCTGGTGGGTTCTTTTGGCTGGAAGGTACCGAGAGTTATTTTGAAGCAGGGTATTTCCCTGACCCTTTCATGGGCGGGAACTGGAGTGCACAGGCACTAGAACTGGCTGGCTGCTTCGCTGCTCGTGGGGCTGAACTCCACTCACTCGCTTCTGCTGCATTCCACCCCTTGTAGGAGGGCAAGTGCAGGTGAGTGGATGCAGGAACCGGGGTGAGTGCTTTTGGGTGCTGGCAGTGTTTAGGGTGGTGCCTGCAACCCCTGAAGCCCCAGAAGGAGTGTTACAGTGCTGTTACCATTGCCATTTGCGGATGGCTTAAGTGTTAACAACTCAGTGGAGGGTCAGTGTGACAACCTTTTGCAGCCACGCTTGTGACACCTGAGTTCTTGTCTACCCTTGTCCGCAAGGATGAATAATCCACCCCTTGTTTACCATCCAGGAGGAATCGGGTTGCAGGAATGAATTGGAGATGGTAAATATGGGGGCTTTTATTGCCAATGGAAGTGACTCAGGGGGAAAGGGAGCTAAAAGGAAGATGGAGCGGGAAGGTAAGCTTCCCCTGGAGTCGAGCCAGGGACTCTCTGAAGCTACATCATCAAGCGGGCCCTCTGGAGTCAAGCTGCTTTTCTCCAGTATCCAACTGTAGTACCCTATGTCCAGCGGCTGCCTCTCTCTGCGGGACGAGTTCTGGGCTTTTTACAGGCAGAGGATAGCGGGTGGGTTGGGCCATGGGTTGTTTTGGAAAAGGCAACATTTGGGTGGGGAAACAGGGATGGAAGTTCTCACTTTGGGCCATGGTATTAGGCTTTTCGGCTTGAGGGTGGGGCCCTTGCCAGGGCCCAGAATTTCCCTGCCTCCTGTCCCTATCAGTTTGGGCCACCTTAAGGAAAGGTGGGGAGAGGGAGGGATGTGTGAGGCCTGGGTGGGTTGAGAACTCAGTGACCCTCTCTGTCTCTTTCCGTCACAGGCCATGTGGTCTTGCTCCAGAAGTGTGTCTGCTTCCTTCTGACTGGCCTGATCTCTACTCAGCACCTCTTGTCTAGAATTCAAGGCTTTTGTTTGCTTTTTATTTCCTGCTTCCTCAGAGCTTCAGTGTCCACCAGGCTCAACATGGTCTCTCCAGGCATGAGCTTTCAGCTGGGCATTGTCAGAGACGAACATCTTATCATTTTTCATGGAGCAAATCAATGGCCGCCCTTCCTGGCTAAGAACCTGGGTTTCAGCTTCTCTCCCAGCAGAGGGGAAATTCCTGAGCCAAGCCCTGGCGTGGAGGAACTGTCAGAGTCCTTTGAACCAAAGCAACTCCATCCTGAAAAGGGGCTGGGTAAAATAAGACTGAGACGTCCTGGGCTTGCATTCCCAGACGATTAGGCATTCTAAGTCACAGAATGAGACAGGAGGTCAGCACCAGATACAGGTCAGGGAGACTTCGCTGATAAAACAGTTCACAGTAAAGAAGCCAAAACCCAACACCAAGATAGTGACGAGAGTGACCTCCGGTCATCTTCGCTGCCACACTCCCACCAGTGCCACGATGGTTTACAAATGCCATGGCAACATCAGGAAGTTACCCTATATGGTCCAAAAGGGGAGGGATGAATAATCCACCCTTTGTTTAACATCAAGAAATCACCATAAAAGTGGGCAACCAGCAGTCCTTGAGGCTGCGCTGCCTATGGAGTATCCATTCTTTTATTCCTTTAGTTTTTTAATAAACTTGCTTTCACTTTATGGATTTGCCTCAGATTCTTTCTTGGATGAGATCCAAGAACCCTCGCTTGGAGTCTGGATTGAGACTGCTTTACAGCAACAAAACTTCCTTTAGGTCCTGAAATCCTTTTTCTTTCCAATAGTCCTCATTAGAATACAATTGCTCCTGGGACATGGGACAACTGCTTTGTTCCAATCATTTAATACCTAAGACAGGACCAGTGGTCCCCTTGAGACCTCCATTACCCCTTGGCTCAGGCTGGGTTCCCTAGGAGGGAGGGGTGCAGGAATCAGGGTGAGTGCTTTTGAGCACTTGCAGGAGTGAAAGTCCATTGGATTCGCCTGAGGGGAGGGTCCAGGTGCCTGTGATTTAATGAGGAGGGCAGCTCTTCAGGAAAAACCTGTGAGGGAGTAACAAGGGTGGGGGATGGTGAATTCTGTGCATCTTGGCCATGCTCTAGTACCCACTGATTCCATTAGACATGGATCTAGGTGTTGCTGTGAAGGTGTTTTGCAGATGGGGTTAACATCGCCAACCAGCTGACGTTAAAGAAGTGTGATTCCAGATAATCTGGACGGGGCATCATCCAGTCAATGAAAGACCTTCAGAGCAAAACTAAGGTTTGCCTGAGGAGAAAGAGAAACCACTGCTGACCTCCTACCAGACCACCTGCAGATTTAGACTTGCCAGCCTCCAAAACATGTAAGCCAATTTTCTGAAAACCCTGGAAAACCCTGACTAATACAGGTAGGGTGGGGAAGGAGGGGAAAGTTGAAAGTCTAGCTGGGGCCTTATGCTCAGAGGGTCTCTGGAGGATGAATTGCTGCAGAGAATTTTCCCTGCTTGAGACAAGGGGCTGTGCTTTTGTATGCCTGCCCCAGTCCATCACTGGCCACCCAGGGGCAGGTGTGTGACCTCCCAGCATCCTTGTCAGGTAGAATTCTCCACAGCCCTACAGCAGCTGGGACTTGGCGTGCACCGAGGGTACAGAGATCTGGCTGGGCCCTGACTCATCTCCTCCCTCCCGCACCCCTGAGACCCCGGAGAGTGGAAACCATCCCTCTCCCTTCACAGACGAGGAGCCTGAGGGCTACAGCCAGAATTCAAGCTCAGGCCTAATGCCAGAGCCAGGTGCCTCTTCAGGAGGCTGGAATGAGATGGAGCTTAGCCTCTCCAGTCTTCCCTGGCCACCCTCCCACCAACCCCTCCTTCTCAGTGACAGAGCATCCTCTGTCATCTCAGTGACGTTCATCCTCGTGGGCGGTTGGCTCTGTAACAACATCTTTCAGCCCACAGCAGTTGTCAGTGATGGTGAAGGGCACTTGTTGGCTGAAACACGGTTCTGCACATTACCAGGTGCTGGTTGTCTCCACTTGGAGGCCGGGCCCTAATTTACTACCAGGCTCAGGTGCTGTCAGTGAAGGGACACAAAAGGCCCAGCCCCTGAACGCAGCCTGGATTTTACGTAGCCCCGCTCCCATCTTTCTATGCGGCCCTCTTCCATGGGCCTGTCTAGGGCATGCAGAGGCATCCTCTTTTTCTCATTCTTAGGAAATAAGTACTTAAGGCCCCTCCTCTGGGCTAGTCCTTCATTATCAGCATGAAGCCTGGAAGACTGGAAGGAAAGAGAGCAAGCAGGATGCGTGTTTGTTTCGATTCTGGCTCCCTCTCCAACCTTGGTAAGTGGTTTGACATCCCTGAGTCTCAGCCTTCTCTCTGTAATAGGGTAATGTTATCCAGCTCACGCGGTGTTGAGGGCATTAGATGAAGTGTATGTCGTAGGGTAAGCTGAAACCTTAACCCCGGTTCTCCACCCCTTGCCGTATCCAGGACCACTGTCAGGCAACTTTGCAATTCCTCCCACCGAAAAAAAGAACTTCCCCACCATTTGACCTTGGGTTCAGCCATGTGGCTTATTTGGACCAGCGGAATATTAGTAGTTGTGACAGTGTGTCCATACGGCAGGGCCTGTGGTCTTCCACCTCCGTCGTCACCCAGAGAAGAACATGCCCTGGCCACCCATTTGCTCAGGAGAGTGAGAGACATGGAGCAGATCAAGTAGCACGCATGCAGACCTACGCTTCAGGAAGAGCCTCCAGGTCAAGCCCTGCCAGGCTCACCCAGCCCCCAGGGTATCCCTACAGTGTGTGACAAATGCTTATTATTGTATGTCACAGACTCTGTGGTTGTTAGACTAATATGTATGTAAAAGCAACTCATCCTGGCACACGTAGGCATTCAACAGATGCTGACTGTTATAAGAAGGTATAGAACACACATGGTGTGACGTTCTCAGTTGTCACAAATAAATGAAGCATGAAAGGATTAATGGTGAAGACTCAGAGGCATTTAGAAATGTCACTCTAGGGCCAGGCATGGGGGTTCGTGCCTGTAATCCCAGTGCTTTAGGAGGTCGAGGCAGGAAGATCGCTTGAGTCCAGGAGGTCAAGGTTACAGTGAGCTATGATTGCGCCACTGCACTCCAGCCTGGACAACAGAACAAGACCCTGTTTCTTTTAAAGAATGTTACTTTAGAGAAGAATCACTTTCTCCAAATAAGGCATCTCTTCTTTGCTTAAAAAAAAGTAATAGAAGTGATATTGGACCCTTTCAATCTAACCCGGGTTGGCTGCTGCCTTCTAACCTCTATTGATCAAACCTGTACTTGCCCCATTTAAATGCAATTACTGTCTCCACTAGCCTGTGAGCCCTGAGGGTGGAGATTGAGTCTTTATGCATCCTTGGAATCCCCAGAGCCAGGGAAGCCCGGCAGAGAACTGGTTCTTTCTGTGTGTGTAAAACTACTGAACTGAATAGTTCAGTGGAAGCATTTTGTTTTAAACTCTCCCTGTGGTTCTGTCCTTCAGGGAAGTGTCTCCAGTCCCAGAAGGCCAGATAAGACCAGCTAATGCCAGCGTCTTTGAGGGTTGGCAATACTAGATGGAGCCAGTAAGTCCTGGGTCTAGATTGAATGGGGCTGGCCCACAGTTGGATGAAGGAAAAGGTGTGGCTGGCGTTGCCTTCCTGCTCCCCTTGCGTTATCATTAGCCACAGACAGGGCTTGAATTCCCTGAGAGCCCAGCCCTGCAGCAGTAACTGCCTGCCTGGCTTCACCAGCCCTGCTGCGGGTCAGCCTCAGGCTCAGCCCAGTTGGCAGATTATCAGCATTTACAGGCAGTGGCAGGTGGGGTCTGGGAGTCCTCATGGCACCTAAGCCCAGCATCAGGTGCGCCAGGTGTAAGCCTGGTGCTTAAAAGACCACCACCACCAACAAGCTTTTTTGCTTTGTCCCAAGGTGCATGCTTTTTTGTAAATCAGGGTTTTGCCTGAGTTCCTTTTTGTTTTTGCCAATTTTCTACTTTATCTGCAGCCCAGTGCTGAACCTCAGCAAATGCTGCAGAGCCCTGACTACTGACTACCCCTTGAAGCCCAAGTTTCTGAGATTAGACCCCCTATTCACTATGGTGCCCCTAAGCGGCCATTGTATCCTCATCTCCTGGCCTGGTACCCTGGACCAGTATGTGTTTGTTGAATGAATAAATGAAACCAGATAGAAGTCTGTGGCTTCTAGAACTGCCACAGAATGGACTGCTGCTTGCCACATTGAACCCTTCAGTATATCGGCTTTTATGTGACTTAAGCTCAAGTTCTCCAGGCTCCTTGAACACTAAAAATTGGATATCTGGCTATCTCTAGGGACCAGCTTTAAAATGGGGCCAATATATTCAGTTCTAGTCTCCTGCCTTTCCCAAGGGCTTATTGCTGAAATTCCAGCCTGCCCTACACCAATGGAGCTGTGCTTTTAGTGCATGAGAGTGCTGGGGAACAACTGTGTTGCCCATGATTTAATTGCTTCTAGGGCACCAAGCGTTTGATATCTTCCACTATGCCAGTGAGAGAGCAGCACACACACCCGACATCACTTAAGGTCTTATACATATCAATTTTCCTGGCGCGGTATCACTTCCGGCCTGTTTCCCGAGCATAATTAATACTAAACTCCCCCTTCACACTCTTATGTGCTTATTTCAGATGATAAATTATATTGTCATCAATTTATCTTAATATGCTAGGACGTTTTGCTTACTAGAATACATTTTCTAGTTCTAAGAGGCTCCAAACTATAGCGTTCATTTATGGCCTCTCCCAACCCTGCCTTAAGGTCTGTGAACTTTCCCAGAATAAATAAAGGCATTAGTAATGTCTTCAGTGTGGGGAGATGATTTCCACAGCTGGTTTGGAGTAAAGATGCACAGTTCTCCCAGATCCTCTGATCTCTGGCTTTCATGAGCAGCCTCAACAGGCATTTTCTGCAGACTCAGGCTGGACAACAGTCAATACACCATTGATTACAGCCAGGTTACAGCTGTACAAATCAGTCCCTGAGATCCTAACATTCGTCCTTTAACTTAATTTAGCAAACATCGATTGAATACCTGGTTTAAGCAAACACTGGACGACTTCAGTGGTCCTTTTCCAACGTTGAGGTTTTTTTTGTTTATTTGAACTTAAACTACCATAAGAGAAAGAGCTGTAGTTCCGTTAACCCATTGCATTGGGTACCTATTGCTGAAAGTTTGTAATTGTGTATGTACTTATTCTAGTAATTATGAGGTCAGTTACAAGGAGGTTAGTTGGGGGTGCTAGCTCCCTATACTGTCAAAACTCGACGTATTTCATAACTTTTGACTACAAAATTTAAACTACTAATAGCCTACTGTTGGCCAGAAGCTTTGCTGATAAACAGTCAATCAGCACATACTTTGTATGTTATATGTGTTATATGCTGTGTTCTTATAATAAAGTAAGCTACAGAAAAGAATATGTTATTAAGGAGATCATGGGGAAGAGAAAATATATTTACTATTCATTAAGTGGAAGTGGGTCATCATAAAGGTTTTATCTCCATCAGAAGAGGAGAGGTTGGTCT
This sequence comes from Leontopithecus rosalia, assembly GCA_028533165.1. Classification (NCBI taxonomy): domain Eukaryota; kingdom Metazoa; phylum Chordata; class Mammalia; order Primates; family Cebidae; genus Leontopithecus; species Leontopithecus rosalia. The sequence goes on along the minus strand of JAPYYA010001607.1, from coordinate 3,536 downwards.
TGCTATCACAGGGGTGGGAGAGGTGGAAGAGGTGCAAGTGGTGGAATAGGAGACAGGAGAGGCAGGCACACGTGGTGCAACTTTATTGAAATAGATCATAATTTCTGTCCTTTCTGCTTTTTCATGTTTTTAAGAAATGTTTCTATTTGGTACCAATTCTTCCACCATTTGCTTTAGTTTCAGTGCCTAGAACATAGAAGGGTCCAGGACATAAAAGAAGGCCAAAGCAGTCTTGAGTACTCAAAGCCCTTCTGCCAGACTGTCTAACCTCACTTCGTTTTCTAGCACTGCTGCTTCTGTGTCTGCTTCCACATGATATGGCACTGGTTTGGAAGCACTCGTCTTCATCAAGTTGTCTTCTGTTAATTCTTCTGGTTTGGAGTGCATAAGCACTTAAATTTCTCCAAGGTTCGTATCCCGAAACTCTTCACCCCCAACCTTTTTGGCTAAATTCACAATCTCTTTCTTGATTTCCTAGATTGGCTCTTTCGTAAATCCTGTGATATGCACAACATCTGGAAACAGTTTTCTCAAACAGGAATTTGTTGTTTTGGGCATGATGGCTTTCATGGCCTTTTCTTTTCATGTATATATATATATATATATATATATATATATATATATACATAATTGTACTTTAGGATCTTGGGTACATGTGCAGACTATGCAGGATTGTTGCATAGGCACATACATGGCAATGTGGTTTACTGCCTCCATCCCCCCATCACCTATATCTGGCATTTCTCCCCATGTTATCCCTCCCCAACCTCCCTACCCTCTACTGTCCCCCTACCAACAGACCCCAGTGTGTGATGCTCCCCGCTCTGTGTCCATGTGTCTCATTGTTCAACACCAACCTATGAGTGAGAACATGTGGTGTTTGAATTTCTGTTCTTGTGTCAGTTTGCTGAGAATGGTGGTTTCCAGATTCATCCATGTCCCTAAAAATGACACAAACTCATCGTTTTTTATGGCTGCATAGTATTCCATGGTGTGTATGTGCTACATTTTCCTTGTCCAGTCTATCATTGATAGGCATTTGGATTGGTTCCAGGTCTTTGCTATTGTAAACAGTGCCACTATGAACATACATGTGCATGTGTCTTTATAAAAGAACAATTTATAATCCTTTGGATATAGACCCAGTAATTGGATTGCTGGGTCAAATGGAATTTCTATTTCTAGGTCTTTGAGGAAGCGCTACACTGTCTTCCACAATGGTTGAACTAATTTACATTCCCACCAGCAGTGTAAAGTGTTCCTATTTCTCCACATCCTCTCCAGCATCTGTTGTCTCCAGATTTTTTAATGATTGCCATTCTAACTGGCGTGAGACGGTATCTCAATGTGGTTTTGATTTGCATTTCTCTAATGACCAGTGATAATGAGCATTTTTTTATATGTTTGTTGGCCTTATATATCTTATATATGTCTTCTTTTGAAAAGTGTCCATGTCATTCACCCACTTTTGAATGGGTTTTTTTTCTCATAAATCTGTTTTAGTTCTTTGTAGATTCTGGATATTAGCCCTTTGTCAGATGGGTAGATTGCAAAATATTTTTTCTCATTCTGTTGTTTCCTGATTCATTCTATTGATTTTATTTATTTATTTATTTCTGTACAGAAGCTGTGGAGTTTAATTAGATCCCATTTATATATTTTGGCTTTTGTTACCAATGCTTTTGGTGTTTTAGTCATGAAGTCCTTGCCTCTGCCTATGTCCTGAATGGTTTTTCCTAGATTTTCTTCTAGGATTTTTATGGTGTTAGGTCTTATCTGTAAGTCTTTAATCCATCTGGAGTTTATTTTAGTGTAGGGTGTCAGGAAGGGGTCCAGATTCTGTTTTCTGCCCATGGCTAGCCAGTTATCACACCACCATTTATTAAACAGAGAATTCTTTCCCCATTGCTTGTTTTTGTCAGGTTTGTCAAAGATCACATGGTTGTAGATGTGTGGCATTGCCTCTGAGGCTTCTGTTATGTTTCATTGATCTATATCTCTGTTTTGATACCAGTACCATGCTGTTTTGATTACTGTAGCCTTGTAGTATAGTTTGAAGTCAGGTAGCATGATGCCTCCAGCTTTGTTCTTTTTGCTTAGGATTGTCTTGGCTATGAGGGTTCTCTTTTGATTCTATATGAAGTTGAAGGTGTTTTTTCCAGTTCTGTGAAGATGGTCATAGGTAGCTTGATGAGGATAGCATTGAATCTATAAATTACTTTGGGCAGTATGGCCATTCTCATGATACTGATTCTTCCTAACCATGAGCATGGAATGTTTTTCCATCTGTGTGTGTCCTCTCATTTCCTTGAGCAGTGGTTTGTAGTTCTCCTTGAAGAGGTCCTTTACATCCTTTATTAGTTGTATTCCTAGGTATTTTCTTATCTTTGTAGCAATTTTGAATGGCAGTTCACTCTTGATTTGGCTCTCTGTTAGTCTGTTATTGGTGTATAGGAATGCTTGTGATTTCTGCACATTGATTTTGTATCCTGAGACTTTGCTGAAGTTGTTTATCAGTTTAAGGAGATTTGGGGCTGAGATGATGAGGTCTTCTAAATATACAATCATGTTGTCTGCAAATAGAGACAATTTGACTTCCTCCTTTCTTAATTGAATACTCTTTATATCTTTTTCTTCCCTGATTATTCTGGCCAGAACTTCTAATACTGTATTGAATAGGAGTGATGAGAGAGGGCATCCTTGTCTACTGCCAGATTTCAAAGGGAATGTTTCCAGTTTGAGTCCATTCAGTATGATACTGGCTGTGGGTTTGTCATAAACAGCTTTTATTATTTTGAGATACATTCCATCCATATCTAGTTTCTTGAGAGTTTTTAGCATAAAGGGGCTGTTGAATTTTGTCGAAGGCCTTCTCAGCATCTATTGAGATAATCGTGGTTTTTGTCTTTGGTTCTGTTTATGTGGTGAATTATGTTTATAGACTTATATATGTTGAACCAGCCTTGTATCCCCAGGATGAATCCTACTTGATTGTGATGGATAAGCTTTTAGATGTGCTGTTGCAGTAAGTTTGCCAGTATTTTATTGAAGATTTTTTGCATCTATTTTCATCAAAGATATTGGCTTGAAGTTTTCTTTTCTTGTTGAGTCTCTGCTGGGTTTTGATATAAGGATAATGTTGGTCTCATAAAATGATTTGGAAAGTATTCCCTCTTTTTGTATTGTTTGGAATAGTTTCAGAAGGAGTGGTACCAGCTCCTCTTTTTACATCTGGTAGAATTCAGCTGTGAACCTGTCTGGTGGACCTGGGCTTTTTTTGATTGATAGACTATTAAATGCTGCCTCAACTTCAGCCCTTGTTATTGGTCTACTCAGGGTTTTGACTTCTTCCTGGTTTAGGCTTGGGAAGGTGCAAATGTCCAGGAATTTATCCATTTCTTCCAGGTTTACTGGTTTATGTGCACAGAGTTGTTTGTAGTAATCTCTGATGGTAGTTTGCATTTCTGTGGAATCGGTGGTGATATCCCCTTTATTGCTTTGTATTGCATCTATTTGATTATTCTTTCTTTTTTATT
>JAPYYA010001606.1:0-14964 GCA_028533165.1 Leontopithecus rosalia | reverse complement strand
CAGACACCTCTTATATAGACTCGTCTGGGAAGATTCCCCTTTTTACTCCAGCCATTGCTGCAGTCACCAGCTAAATGCAAGTGTAACTTGACAATACCTCACTTTAGATTCACTGTTTATTTTTCACTTTCTGCCACAGGGCTTCTCTGCCTTCACTAAGTGGGATACCTGTAGATATGGACATGGACATTCTAGAGCACATACAAATCTGCAGATGTGAGGGCAATCCTTTGTTAGTGGAATCTGGAAAGTGGTAGATAAATATTTATCTCTTTCAAATTTTGGGTGAATAATTCTGAGATGTATTCTTTCTGGTTCTCCTAGAGGATCCCAGAGGAATCAAGCCTCAGTTGCCCATAGTGATGAGCTAGATTGGGTTGTATTTCTCTCTCCCTTTTTTGTTCATTCTTCCCAGTCTCTCCCTGCAGCTCCCTGGGATTACACCCCAAATTAAAGTACCTGTACACTGACTTTGTCATAGGTTCTGCTTTTGTGGGGAGCCTAGGCTAAGACAAGAATCAAACAGAAACACTTTTTTGAAAACTTTTGTGTTAATAGCAATTTTCTATAAATATGCTTACCCTTAGATGTTCTTTCCTTGCTGAAAGACCTCCATTAGTTCTTTATGGGCTGTGTAATGAAGACACATATCTTTAAAGTGAGATGATTTACACTCTCACCCTACCTACCTCTTGAACAACTTTAAACCAGTACTTGAATTGCTCCCAAATATACCATTCACATTTTTGCCCCGTGTGTGTGTGTGTGTGTGTGTGTGTGTTTTCTCCCAAGGATTAACTCACATATCCTCCTAGAAGCCTTCCTCAGCCATTTAGCATACAACACTCCTGCCTCCTATGCACTCTTGCTATGCTTTTTGTCTGGATGGCTTATTTGGTACTTATGCCATGTTGCCTCACATTATTATTTATCTCATTATTTATATGTTCTGACTAAACTTCATTATAATCATCTGTGGGAATAGATTGTATCTTATAATTCAGTATCTCCAGCAGCACTTCACACAATGCCCTGAACAATAAATGCTACCAGCGCTGAGACTGACATTGTGGTGACATGATCTAAACCAGTGTTTATCAAAATGTATTCATGAGGTATTAATAGGCATTATAAGAACAAAAGTGTTTTATGTTCAGTTAACTTGGAAAACCCTTGAAGACTTCTCTGAATCTTTAAATTAACCCTTTGTTGCAAATCCCTAAGAGAAAAACAATGTATAGTTTTTCCAAATTTACTAAGCCATAGAAATCTTTTTCATGAAGCATTTCCATAGGCTAGTCTCCTGAAAGGCGTGTTTTAACTACTTCTAAATATATGGATTATTTATACTACATAGAAATTTCTGGGACCTATGGCAGAATGAGGGTATATAGCAGGTAGATGTAGCTCATAGAAAGAAATAATATATGGTATGAGAGAGGCTTATAATATACATGAAGAGAGAAAGTATTCACATGTCCCAAATCACTAATATCTGTTCCAATACCTCAAATATATTTTTGGCATGTACTTACATAATTACATAATTTTCTTTAAAAAATGTTTAATGTAATAAATTATACTAATAGATTTCTTAAAATTGGGAAATCTTGTTTTCTGGAATAAACTTTGCTTAGTTATAGAATATAACTACTTTAACACATTGCTAGATTTAAGTTGTTAATATCTGGTTTCAGATTTTAATTGTAAGTATTCTAGTTTTCTTACTGGAATATGTTTGTCAAGTTTTGGCATTAATATTGTGATAGAACTGTAAATTGAGTTGAGAAGACTTCTATTGTTGTTCCTTGAATTTAGAGATAACTCACTGGCAAACATCCTGAATCCGGTACCATTTTTAATTGTAGAGCTTTAGTGTGTGTATATATATATATATATATATATACACACACACACACACACACACACACACACATACACACACACTCAAATTCTGTAGATATTGGGTTGTTTAGGTGTTCTACTTATCATTAGCCAGTTTGGGGAATTTATATTTTGATGGAACATCATTTGTTTCCTATAGATTTTAAAGTTTGTTGTCATAAGAAAAGTCGTAGCAGGGAGAGTCAAGATGGCTGACTAGAAGCACTTGTGATCAGAGGCTCCCATTGAGAAGAATGAAAGTGGCCAGTAAATCTTGCACCAGCAACAGAGGTATCCAGGTTTTCTCACTGGACTAGGCAGTTGGCATGACTCATGGAGAGTGAGGAAAAGCAGGGTAGAGCAATGGCCCACCCGGGATGACAGAGCAAGGGGAGCTCCCATCCACACCCAAGGGAGGTGGTGAGTGATTATGCTACCCGGCTCAGTAAACCACACTTTTCCTATATATCTGTGCAACCCACAGATCAGATCCCCCTCATGAGTTCATGTCACCAGGGCCTTGAGTCCCAAGCATAGAGCTGTGCAGATTCTTGGTGGCCACTTGGCTGGAGACTGCCTAAGACTACTGAGTTTCCAGGGGGAGGGGTGACCACCATCACTGCGGGTTCCTGCTGCCTAAGATAACTGAGCTCCTGAGGGGCAGGAGATATTGCTGCAGCTCCAGTCTGCCATTTTTCTGCTGCCAGTGCTGGGGAGACTGGGTAATTTCGACCCAGGAGGAATTCCCCATGGCACAGCACAGAATCTGTGGCAGACTGTGGCCAAACTGCCTCTGTAGGCTGGACCCTGACCCATCCCTTCTCACTGGGCAGGGCCTCCCTGTGGGAATTTCAGCAACTCCAGCCAGAGCTCTGATCTCCTTGTCTCCTTGGTACAGAGCCCCAGGTGGGAGGGGTGGCTACAGTCTCTGCATATCAGCAAACTTCATCTTTGCTGATCTGAGGAATCAGCAAAGACTGATTCCTGGAGGATCCCAGAGGAATCAAGCCTCAGTTGCCCATAGTGGTGAGAAGCTAGATTGGGTTGCAGGCTCTGAGGAATTGGGCAGTCCTGATGAGTGGGATTCCCCACAGTGCAGTGCACTCTCTCTGCCAAGGGGCAGCCAGAGTACTTTGTTAAGGGGGTTCCCGATCCTGTGTCTTCTGACTGGATGAGCCCCCACAACAGGGGTTGCTAGGCAGCTTATACAGGAGTGTTTCTGTGGAACTGGGTCAGTGCCCCTCTGGGACACAGCTCCCAAAGGAAGGGGCAGGCAGCCATCTTTGCTGTTCTGCATCCTTCAGTGGTGACACCTCCAGGTATGGGAGGGACCCAGGCAAATAGGGTCTGGAGTGGACCCCCAGCAAACTGAAGCAGCCCTAAAGAAGAAGGGCCTGACTGTTAAAAGAAAAACAAACAGAAAGCAACAATAACAACAGTGTCGACAAAAAAGTCCCTCCAAAACCTTTGGATGAGTCCAAAGGTCAGCAGCCTCAAAGATTGAAGCTAGATAAACTCATGAAGATGAGAAAGAATCAACCAAAACTGCTGAAAACTCAGAAAAAAAGAGTGCCTCTTCTCCTCCAAATGATTGCAGCACCTCTCCAACAAGGGCGTAGGCCTGGGTGGAGGCTGAGATGAATGAATTGACAGAAGTAGGCTTCAGAAGTAACAAACTGGTGAGCTAAAGGCAGTTGTTCTAACTCAATGCAAAGAAGCTAAGAACCATGATAAAACATTGCAGGAGATGTTAACCTGAATAACCAGTTTAGAGACGAACATAAATGGCCTGATGGAGCTGAAAAGCCCAACTCAGGAATTTCACCACAAGTATCAATAGCTGAATACATCTAGTGGAGGAAAGCATTTTAGAGATTGAAGACTGTCTTGCTGAAATAAGATAGGCAGACAAGATTAGAGAAAAAAGAATGGAAAGGAGTTAACAAAACCTTAAAACTATGGAATTAGGTAAAAAGACCGAACCTATGACTGATTGGGGTATCTAAAATAGATGGGGAGAATGGAACCAAGTTGTAAAATATACTTCAGGATATCATACAGGAGAACTTTCCCAACCTAAAAAGACAGGTGAACATTCAAATTCAGGAAATTCAGAGAACTCCAGTAAGATACTCCATTAGAAGATAAATCTCAAGACACATAATTGTCAGATTCTCCAAGCTTGAAATGAAGGAAAAAGTGTTAAGTGCAGCCAGAAAGAAAGGCCACATCAATTACAAAGGGAAGCCCATGAGACTAACAGTTGACCTCTCAGCAGAAACCCTACAAAGCAGAAGAGATTGGGGGCCAATATTCAACATTCTTTTTTTTTTTTGAGATGGAGTTTTGCTCTTGTTACCCAGGCTGGAGTGCAATGGTGCGATCATGGCTCACCGCAACCTCCGCCTCCTGGGTTCAAGCAATTCTCCTGCCTCAGCTTCCCAAGTAGCTGGGACTACAGGCGTGTGCCACCATGCCCAGCTAATTTTTGTATTTTTAGTAGAGACGGTGTTGCACCTTGTTGACTAGGATGGTCTCGATCTCTTCACCTTGTGATCCACCCTCCTCGGCCTCCCAAAGTGCTGGGATTATAGTTGTGAGCCACCATACCTGGTGGCTCAACATTCTTAAAGAAAAGAATTTCCAACCTAGAATTTCATATCTGGCCAAACTGAGCTTCATAAGCAAAGGAGAAATAAAATCCTTTTCAGACAAGCAAATGTTGAGGGAATTCTTCACCACTAGGCCTGCCTTGCAAGAGCTTCTGAAGGAAGCACTAAATTTGGAAAGGAAAAATCATTACCAGCCTACACCACAAAAATCATTACCAGTCTACCACTACAAAAACACATGAAACTACAAAGACTAATGATACTCATGAAGCAGCTACATCAACAAGTGTGCAAAATAACCAGCTAGCATGATGACAGGATCAAATTTACACAGAATGATATTAACCTTAAATGTAAAGGGGTTAAATGCCCTAATTAAAAGACAGAGAACAGCAAGCTGGATAGAGTCAAGACCTATCGGTGTGCCATATTCAAGAGACGCATCTCATGTGCAAAGACACACATAAGCTCAAAATAAAGGATGCAGGAAAATTTACCAACAAAATGGAAAGCAGAATAAAGCAGAGGTTGCAATCCAACTTTTGAAAAGATAGACTTTAAACCAACAAAGATCAAAAAAAGACAAAGAAGGGCATTACATAATGGTAAAGGACTCAGTTCAACAAAAAGAGCTAACTATCTTAAATATATATCCACCTAATACAGGAGCACCCAGATTTATAAAACAAGTTCTTAGAGACCTACAAAGAGGCTTAGACTCCCACACAATGATGGTGGGAGACTTTAACACTCACTGTCAATATTAGATCATTGAGACAGAAAATTAACAAGGATATTCAGGACTTGACATTTGCTCTGGATCAAGTGGACTTGATAGCTATCTACAGAACTCTCCACTCAAAAATAGCAGAATATACATTATTCTCAGTGCCACAGAGCACTCACTCTAAAATTAATCACATAATTGGAAGTAAAACACTCCTCAGCAAATGCAAAACAAAAAAACAAAAACAAAAAAACAAATCATAACAGTCTCTCAGACCACAGCACAATCAAATTGGAACTCAAAATTAAGAAACTTAATAAAAGCCACACAGCTACATGGAAATAGAACTACCTGCTCCTGAATGATTCCTGGGTAAGCAATGAAATTAGGAAGAAATCAAGAAGTTTTGAAACCAATGAGAACAGAAAGATAACATGCCAGAATCTCTGGGATGCAGCTAAAATGGTATTAAGAAGAGTATTTTTGACTGAGAAGAAGAAAAAAAAAGGAATATTTATAGCACTACATGCCCACATCAAAAACACAGAAAGATCTCAACTGGACACTCTAACATCACAACTAAAAGAACTAGTGAAGCAAGAGCAAACAAACCCCAAAGCTAGAGGAAGACAAGAAATAACCAAGATCAAAGCAGAACTAAAGGAGATAGAGTCACAAAAACCTTTCCAAAAATCAGTGAATTCAGGAGCTGTTTTTTTTTAATTAATAAAACAGACCACTAGCTAGAGAGAAGAATCAAATAGACACAATAAAAAATGATAACAGGGATATCACCACTGACCCCACAGGTACAAAACCATCAGAGAATACTATAAATACCTCTATGCAAATAAGCTAGAAAATCTAGAAGAAATGGATGTTAATAAATTCCTGGACATATATACCCTCCCAAGACTGAATCAGGAAGAAGTTGAATCCTTGAATAGACTAATCACAAATTCTGAAATTGAAGTGGTAATAAATAGCCTACCAACACTCCCCAAAAAATGCTCAGGACCAGACGCATTTGCAGCTCAATTCTACCAGAGGTAAAAAGAGGAGCTGGTACCATTTCTTTGGAAACTCTTACAAACAATTGAAAAGGAGGGACTCCTTCCTGACTCATCTTACGAGGCCAGCATTATCCTGATATCCAAAAACTGGAAGAGATACAACAAAAAAAAGAAAACCTCAGATCAATATCCCTGATGAACATTGACATAAACATCCTCAATGCAATACTGGCAAGTGGAATGCAGTAGCACATCATAAAGCTTATCCACCATGATCAAGTCAGCTTCACCCCTGGAATGCAAGGCTGGTTCAACATACAGAAATCAATAAATGTAATTCATCACATAAACAGAACTAAAGACAAAAACCAAGTGACTATATCAATAAACACAAAAAAGCCCTTTGATAAAATTTAACATTCCTCCATGTTAAAAACGTAATAAACTAGGTAATGGTGAAACATACCTCAAAGTAATAAGAGCCATTTATGACAGATCCATAGCCAGTATCATACTGAATGGATAAAAGCTGGAAGCATTCCCATGGAACACCAGCACAAGACAAGGATGCCCTCTCCTACCACTCCTATTCAACAAAGTATGTGAAGTTCTGGCCAGGCAACAAGCAAGAGAAGGAAATGTAGGATATTCAAATAGGAAGAGGTGAGGTCAAACTGTCTCTGTTTGTAGATGACATGATCCTATACCTAGAAAACCTCATCATATCAGCAACTTCAGCAAAGTCCCAGGATAAAAAATGCAAAAATCACAAGCATTCCTATACAATGGACAAGCAGAGAATAGAATCACAAATTAATTCCCATTAGCAATTGCTACAAAGAGAATAAAATACCCAGGAATACAGCTAACAAGGGATGTGAAGGACCTCTTCAAGGATAACTACAAACTACTCCTCAAGGAAATCAAAGAGGACAAAAACAAATGGAAAAACATTCCGTGCTCATGGATAGAAAGAATCAGTATTGTGAAAATGGCCATACTGCCCAAGGTAATTCAGGGTTATTCCCATTAAGCCACCATTGACATTCTTCACAGAATTATAAAAAACTACTTTAAAATTCATGTGGAACAAAAAAGAGCCCATATATAGCCAAGACAATGCTAAGCAAAAAAGAACAAGCTGGAGGCATCATGCTACCTGACTTCAAACTATACTGCAAGGCTACAGTAACCAAAGCAGCATGGTACTGGTACAGAAACAGACACATAGAACAATGGAATAAAATAGAGATCTCAGAAATAGGGCCACACATCTACAACCATCTAATCTTCAACAAACCTGACAAAAAGAAGCGATGGGGAAAGGATTCTCCATTTAATAGGTGGTACTGGGAGAACTGGCTAGTCATATGCAGCAAACTGAAACTGAACCCCTTCCTTACACCTTATACAAAAAGTAACTCAAGATGGATTAGAGACTTAAATGTAAAACCTAAAACTATATAAACCCTAGAAGAAAATTTAGGCAATACTATTGAAGACATAGGGACAGGCAAAGATTTCATGACTAAAGCATCAAAAGCAATTGTAACAAAAGCCAAAATTGACAAATGGTATCTAATTAAACTAAAGAGCTTATGCAAAGCAAAAGAAATTATCATCAGCATGAACAAACAACCTACAGTATGGGAGAAAATGTTTGCAATCTATCCATCTGACAGGTCTAATATTTAGAATCTACAATGATCTTAAATATATTTATGAGAAAAAACAAACAAACCCCATTAAAAAGTAGGCAAAAGACATGAACAGACTCTTCTCAAAAAACATTTATGTGACCAACAAACATATGAAAAAAAAGCCAGCATCACTGATCATTAGAGAAATAATTAGGGAAATCAAAACCATGATGAGATACCATCTCACACTAGTCAGAATGGTGATTATTAAAAAGTCAAGAAACAACAGATGCTGGTGAGGCTGTGGAGAAATAGGAATGCTTTTACACTGTTGGTGGGAATGTAAATTAGTTCAACCATTGTGGCAACAGTGTGGCAATTCCTCACTAGAACGAGAAATACCACTTGACCCAGCAATTCTGTTATTGGGTATATACCCAAATAATTATAAGTCATTCTGCTGTAAAGATACATGCACACATATGTTCATTGCAGCACTATTCACAGTAGCAAAGACATGGAATTAACCCAAATGGTCATCAATGATAGAATGGATAAAGAAAATGTGGCAGATATACACAATGGAATACTATGCAGCCACGAAAAGGAACGAGTTCATGTCCTTTGCCAGGGACGTGGATGGAGCCTGAAACCATTATCCTCAGCAAACTAACACTGGAACAGAAAACCAAACACCACATGTTCTCACTTATAAGTGGGAGCTGAATAATGAGAATTCATGGAGACAGGGAGGGGAACAACATACACTGGAGCCTGTTAGTGGTGGGTGGACTGTATCAGGACAAATAGCTAATGTATGAGGGACTTAATACCTAGGCAAGGGGTTGATAGATGCAGCAAACCACTATGGCAAAAGTTTACCTATGTAAACAAACCTGCATGTCCTGCACATATATCCTGGAACTTAAAATTAAATTAGATGAAATTAAAAAACGTGGTAGATATTATTAGTCAGTGATTTGTGAGTATGGAAAGACATTTTGTGAGTAGAAAACATTTCCATGTAAAAATCAGAATACTTTTCAAAAATGTCAATTGGATCACTGTAGTCACCTGCTAAATCTTCATTTTTGTTACACATAAAATGAAATCCTAACTCCTGACCATGGTCCACAAGGCCTATATATTATCTGGCCTCTGCTCACCTCTCCAGCCTTGTGTCACTCTGTCCTCAGTCACAAGGTTCTGCTCTCTGTTCCACCAATACAACTAACACAGGAACAGAAAATCAAACACCACATGTTCTCACTTGTAAGCTTTTAACTCCCTTAGGATCTTTTTACCTGCAGTCCCTCTTTCTTCTGATTATCAGGAATAAATAGAATGCTTTGTTGGAGAATAACAGTGGGGACTATAATTTAAACAGGCCTCTCTGACGGGGTGACATTAAGTTGTCATCTGTAAGATGGGCAGAAGCCAATCAGATAAAGGTCAGAGGAAAGACAAGTCTTTCTGAGGGGGATTTCTTATTGCTATTCTCTGGTAAAGCATGCTATTAATTTTCTTTACAGTACTTACCACAATATATACTTATTTATTTATTCATTTACACAGTTATTTGTCTCCTCATTAAATGATGATCTCCATGAGGGTATTGAATGAATTAAACTTTGTGTTTTCTTTTTAAGTGGAATGATGTGATAAATCACTGAGCAATAATGGAGACAGCCATGTAAATGCTTAAAAATTCTTAGCTAGATATGTATAGGAAGATGTATTCCAGCCCCTAGTAACAAGGCAGGAACAGCAGGTTTCACAGGTTTTCATGTAGTGGGCAGAAATGAGCCATAGGACCCTTTCAGGAAACCATAGAGAAAATGCAAACAGCGATGTCCTGCTCCACTGGTGGGGTTATATCTGGAAATCCACTAAGAGTTTGACATCTCCACTTATGAATATATTATATACAAATACAAATACATACAAAGTCACATAGTGTAAAACTCTTCATTGTTTTCTTGGATTATTTAACTTTTCATTTTGTTTCACAACTGGACTGAGTTTCTCAAGTGTACAGAGTCTCTGTTATACATTTTTGCTTTCTTCACAGCATCAAGTCACAGAAGAGAGGACGCTATATGTGAAGCCAGAGAGCCTGCATTGAAAGGCAGGTCCACTTACCAGCTATGTGACTTTGGGCAAGTTGGACCCTTTTGGCCTCAACTTATTGTCTAGCAAATGGGGATGATAGGAGGTTTTAGGGGTATTAGGTTTTCCTATGGAACAAATGAGATAATATTTGAGAAATACATTGCCAATGTATAAATGTTAGTTTCCATTATGATGTCCTTTATGAACAATTATTGATTATTATTAGTTTGATGTAAACATTGCCTAAACAATGAAAACATGTTGTAGAGTGTAGTGCAAATTACATATGTAGTCATGAGGTTAAAATTTCAGTTTTAGATGTTACAATCATGAGGCCAGCTGTAAAATGCCATTCTTCTGGACCCTAGTCAGTGGGAGAAATGTCTGGGCTCCTCAACAGAAGAAGGAGGAGAAAATTCTTAGCCACTTGGGAGGTAGTTATGGTCTGGGTTATGAGCTCTTTGGCAGGTAGATGGTTTCAATTGATGTCAGCTTGGGACTGTTCCAGCATCTTGACAATCCTGTGAGAGTAGCCCTTTGTGATAGCATGTAGTGAAGGAAGCAGGTCCTGTAAGTCCTTCCCAGTGTTATCTTATATCTCCAGGATGGGGCTGGGGACTAAAGCACAGGTCCAAGTCTGTCAGTTTGCTGCCAACATCATGCTTAAGGGTGGATTCATGAGGAGCCAGAGAAGGTGATTGTATGATATGAACTAAATAGAACAGGATTGTTCTTGATACTGTATATTTCCCTCCCAGGCAGAGTGGTGTGACAGTGAGAAACCCCTGTCTTTGGAGGAAGACAGGCCTGGGCTTGTCCATGGAAAATCACCATGGTAACTGTGTGACTTTGGAGTAGGTTTACTCTGTACTAGTAAAGACCCTGGTTGCAAGTAACATAAACCTAATTTGAAAAAACTAAAAAAAAAAAAAAAGTTAATGTTAAAGGTTAATGAATGGATCAAAATCAAATGGAGTTCAACTCTTAAGTTCCATTTTCTTAGCCCATTTAGATATGAGCTCTGATATCTAAGTGGGCTCTGATTCTGCATCTGCATTCAACTTTCACAAAGTGGAATGATCAGCAGATATTAGGGAGGTCAAATCTTTGACAGGTCATAGAGGAGGAGGGACTTTATAGCAAAAACATTTTCTAATCTAAAGCTCATTGTGAATTAAATGATGAACATGATGAGGACAGAGATGAAAGTCTTTGATCCTTTTTAAGTTAAATTTTGAATAAGATTTTTTTTTTTTGCCTGTGGATATCTGATTGCACTAGCACTGTTCATTGAAATGTTTGTCTTCTCTACATTGAATTGCTTTTGCACCTTTGTCAAAAATTAATTGAGCGTATTTGTGTAAATCTGTTTTCTGGGGTCTCTATTCTGTTTTGTTGAATGATATATTTATCCCTCTGCCAGTATCACGCTGTATTGATTACTATAGCTTGATAGTGAGTCTTAATATCAGGAAGATGAATTCTTCCCACTTTATTCTTCAAAATTGTCTTGACTAATGTAGGTCCTTTGTCTTTCCATATACATTTTAAAATTAGCTTGCCTGTGTCTCCAAAAAACCTTGCTGGGGTTTTGAGACGAATTGTGTTAAGCTTATACATTCATTTAGGCAGAATTGACATCTTTATTATGTTGAATTGAGATCTTTATTACATTCCAATCTATGGACATGGTAAATCTGTCCAATTATCTTGTTTTTTGATTTTTAAAATTACATTTTGTAGTTAAAGCATACAGACTTTGTACATGGTGTTTTTTTTTTTTTTTTTAACCTTTATACCTAAGTATTTCTTTGGAGCAATTTTAAGTAGTATTGTTTTTAATTTTAGCAAGTATTTTCTTTGGAGCAATTTTAAATGGCATTGTGTTTTTAATTTTAGTTTTCATATGTCCATTGTTGTATAAAGACATGCAGTTGATCTGTGTTGACTGAGTAAGCTGCAACCTGGCTGACCCTTTTTTTTTTTTGCGGGGGGTGGGGGCTGGGTTATAAAAACTTTTGGTCCTGGTTTGTTTTGTGTATTAAGAAAAGTTTTGTAAATAGGGAGATTTCTTTTATAGACTTCTTAAATAAATTTTACTTTTTTTCTTCTTCAATTACAACTTTATGAATGTATTTGAAATTAAACAAGCATTTGCTTTGTGAAAGGTAGATTCTGCCCAAATAGTAGAATAACAAAGCAGCTTTTGTTTTCCATTTTTTTCTGAGTTTTCTTTGATTTTGATAGGGATGTAGAGAAGCTGGTATCACCCAAGGTAACAATGTCTGAACTTCATCAGAGAACTTACCAGAATGAATCCTTTTGTAAAAACCCTGGTGGGAAATAAGTAGTCCTCTTTGATTACTGGGCAGCCCAATGCAATCATACTTAATTGGCTGGCCGAACTTAATTAGCTTTAGGAGGTATTTTGTTTTGTTTTGCTTTTTTGTAGATACCTTAGGATTTTCTACACTGTCCTCACATCTAAAAATAGAAACATTTCACCTATATTTTATATAATTTTTAAACATGCTGAAAATTTGAAAGAATATTACAGTGAATACTTGCATATCCACTTACAATACCCACAATTGTTAACATGTTGAATGTGTGGGGCTGTGCATATACACACTGGTTGGACATCATGACGCTTTACTTACAAACACTTCATTACATATATGTTAATTATAAGTATATTCTATAGTTACAGTCTACTATCACACCTCAGGAAACTAGCAGTTCCCTAATACCAACTCATATCTAATCCACACTGATATTTCCTCAGTTTTTCTCCATGATGTGTTTTACGGTTATTTTCTTAAAACAGGACTCCATGAAGTGTCATGCATTATATTTGGTTATTATATCTCCTTAGTCTCTTATTTTTGAACAGTCTTACTATTTTTTTCCCTGTGAAATTGACTTTTTGAAGAAGCTTGGCCAGTTGTCTTATAGGACATTCTATGTTCGGAATTAGCCATCTTGTTTCCTCACGGTTATTTTTTTGTTTGTTGTTGTTGTTGTTTTTTTTTTTTAGATTTGTTTTCCTTTATTATCTCGCTTTTCTATAAACTGGAAATTAGATTTAAAGTCTTGATAAGATTCAAGTTAAACATGTTTGGCAAGATATGTAATAAGTGATGCTTTGTGTTCTGTATTGCTTCACATCAGTAGAACATAACATTAGATTGTCCTACTAACAGTGATGCTTAGCTTGTTTGTGTGGTTAAGGTACTAGATCTTGCCACTGTGTAAAGGTACATCTTTATCTTTGCAATTAGCAAGTAGCCTGTAGGAATGATGCATACATATTATGAAATGCTTTGATGTAAGCCAGTTGGTTCTTTTTAGAGGAAGATGTTCTTTGCAATAGAATCAGATCCCTTTTAGGAACCTTTGAAGATAAATCTCCGCCTTCAGTTGGAAATATATGAAGTTTACAAAAATAGTACTAACTTTTAACGCATAGAAAATGTCACTTGGTGTGCTGAAGAGAATATTTAATGAACATTTTACATGAGACTAGCTCTATAATTTAATGTAACTATATCAATTAAGGAACACTCTAAGGAATACTTTGTGAGAAGAGAGAGTGGGAAAAGGCTGAACCTCAATATATGGTCCCTCGGGCAGAAATCTCTCTAGTTTTTCTGCTCTGAGTTGGTAGCAGATACTCACCCAACGAAGCAAAGACCTGGTGAGAGAGGCTTCACTTTGAAGGCTGTTTATTGAGTGATCATGGTTTTATCTAAGATTTCCTAAAAGAGGATTTGAAGAGTACCAATGTTGGTTCGCAGGTGAAAAAAGTTATCCTCTCGTCTATATCAAGTGTCAGAGTGCCCCGTGCTCTAGAGATTAGTTTGCCACTTTCCCCAGCATTTTGACAGCCCTTGAGTTTAGCCAGGTGTCATGCTCTGGAGTGAAGCGGGAGGATGCCTAGGGACTTCCTGGTGCTGATCCACAGCTCTAGGGTGCTGCTGGGCAGTTGAACCAGAGGTGCCAGGACAATCAATTTGTTGCCAAAACCATGCTGATAGCCAGTCTTATGAGTGAGCAGAGTGGATGAATTGAGTAGTACTGGGTAGTTCCTTGGTTCAGAATATCTCCCACCTGGAAATGTAGTGTGACAGGAAATGTACCTCCCTGGCTTTGAAGGAGGACAGATCTGGTTTTACTACTTACTACTAATAATGTGATCTTGGGAAAGTTATTATGGTTATTTTAGTGTTTATTTTGGGCCAGTTATTGCTTTGTTTAATCTTTACAACAACCATATGAGAGAGTTGCTATTAATATCCCCTTATTTATTTAGAGATGGGGTCTCACCATGTTGCCCAGGCTGGAGTGCAGTAGGTATTTACAGGCTCAATAATAGTGCACTACAGCCTCGAACTCATGGGATCAAGTGATACTCCCACTTCAACCTCTGGAATAGCAGGGACTGTAGGTGAATGCCACTGCACTTGGCTTAATATCTCCATTTTACAGATGAAGACACTAAGGCACTAAGAAGCATGTGTGTGTGTATGTGTTCTATGGATCAGGTGTGGGACATGGCAGACAGAGCAGCTGAGGTACCCCACCTAAGAGGGTTTCCTGATGCAGGTAAGGAAATCTTACAGAAAGGGGGATAAAGGTGTCTAGTCAGAGGAGGAGGGGGTAAGAAGGCTGTAAGCACCCAGCCAGAAGAGAGAGATTGATGTCTCCAATGGAACTGCACTCTAATAGTTGAATTAATGGAGAAGAGGGGTCGTCATAGACCCCTCTATGACGAAATAGCAGAAGTGCCCCATGAGGAAGAGACAGTTTAAAACTCATTCCTGACTCAGAGAGCATTTTTTTTTTTAACATGTGGTTTCCCTCTTGTCACCCGGGCTGGAGTGCAACAGTGCGATCCTGGCTCATTGTGACACCCGCCTCCTGGGTTCAAGAGATTGTCCTGCCAATGACTTCCTTTTTTTTTTTCTTTTTTTTTT
>JAPYYA010001604.1:0-14965 GCA_028533165.1 Leontopithecus rosalia | reverse complement strand
AATCAGCGACCAACAGAAGGGGAAAAAATTTTTGCAGTTTACCCATCTGACAAAGGACTGATATCCAGAATCTACAAAGAACTCAAACAGATTTACAAGAAAAAAACAAACAAGCCCATTCAAAATGGGCAAAGGATATGAACAGACACTTTACAAAAGAAGACATACAAGAGGCCAACAAACATATGAAAAAATGTTCATCATCACTGGTCATTAGAGAGATGCAAATCAAAACCACATTGAGATACCATCTCATGCCAGTTAGAATGGCGATCATTAAAAAATCTGGAAACAACAATGCTGGAGAGAATGTGGAGAAATAGGAACACTTTTACACTGCAGGTGGGAGTGTAAATTAGTTCAACCATTGTGGAAGACAGTGTGGTGATTCCTCAAGGACCTAGAAATAGAAATTCCATTTGACCCAGCAATCCCATTACTAGGTATATATCCAAAGGACTATAAATCGTTCTACTATAAGCACACATGCACACAAATGTTCATTGCAGCACTGTTTACAATAGCAAAGACCTGGAACCAACCCAAATGCCCATCGATGATAGACTGGACTGGGAAAATGTGGCACATATACACCATGGAATATTATGCAGCAATCAAAAATGATGAGTTTGTGTCCTTAGTAGGGACATGGATGAATCTGGAGAACATCATTCTCCACAAACTGACACAAAAACACAAAATGAAAAACCACATATTCTCACTCATAGGCGGGTGATGAATGATGAGAACACATGGACACACAGAAGAGAGCACTACACACTGGGGTCTATTGGGGGGAATAGGGTAGGGACAGTGGTGGGGGAGCTGGGGAGGGATAGCATGGGGAGAAATGCCAAATGTGGGTGAAGGGGAGGAAGGAAGCAAAAAACACTGCCACGTGTGTACCTATGCAACTATCTTGCATGTTCTGCACATGTACCCCTAAACCTAAAATGCAATAAAAAAAATCCTTAAAGCAAAAAAAAATTATAAGAGCAGCAAGCATTGCTTTTATTGATTTAAATACAAAGATATCCCATGTTTACTCCAAATATTTTAAGAAATAACAATTACTGAGATTAAGACTAAAATTTGTGTGCAATAATATCAAAAGTGTATGTTTTGTCACCATAAGCGTTCTATTGAAAATAACTTTAAACTGTTATAATAATACTTATAGATAACAATTATTGAATATTTACTATTTTCAAGACACTTATGTACATTACATTCTGACAACAATGATAACTACCCTCTACGGATTACTCTCTGCCAGGTATTGTTCTGAGTACAATAAATGTGTCATCTCATCTAATCCTCACCATCGTCTTGTGAGGATGGTATGAGATGATTTCCTTTTTATAAAAAGAGAAAGAAAGACTCAGAGACGTTAGGTAGCTCTCCTAACATCTCATAGCTCAAATGGTGAAGTCAGGATTTGAGCCCAGGTTTTTTGGCTCTTAAAACTATGCTTTTAACATACATATGGCCACCTAATGATGCAAAAAAGCATCAATTTTATAGTCTGCATATTGTTGCTGAGGGTGACAAAATGTGTATTATTCCCAACTATTCTTTCTTGCAACACATATTTATTTAGTGCTTATCATGAGCCAGATAATAATTCTAGGGCCCAGACATTCTTGATTCTTCCTTCATTTCCTTCACCCATATCATTCAATCCATTGCCAAAGCTTGTTGAGTTTGATATAGCATCATAAACTGGGAGAAAGGAACATTGCCTTGTACAGGAAAGTCGGAGAAGACTTCTTTGAGGATGGGCACTAATGATTACCACAATTCCAACTCCTGAACTTAATATGTCTTCTTGGCATTGTCCTCTGTAATTTACCTGGCTGTCATTCAGATAGGTCACTGCTTCAGTTTGCAGTGGACTCAACAAATCCAAATGATCTCAGCAAGTACTGCCCTTTAAGTAAGAGGAGTGAGCCAGGCTTGAGGCACATCCCGTAAAATAAATATCACCAGTGCTGATGTTTAGCTCACCTTTTACAAACAACATTATCCATTTATGTTGAGTCTATCAAAAACAGAAAACAAAAAAGAGGTTTCCTGCCTTATGGGCTATTTTGTTGAACAATTCAGGTGTTACGATATATACAGAGACTGATATTAGAGCTTATAATGTGTAATATAAACTATAACTGATGATATCGCTGTGTATTCTGGATGTTGAAAAGAGAATCAATAAACATGAAGTGAAAAAATATATTCTCAATACATAAAACCCCTCATAAAAAAACTGAACTAACTTTTGGATAAAGTAAAATATTTCAATGTAAATCTATCACCCTAGTCATAGCTTCATGGAAACTCCAGCCTGAGTTCAGCCCCCAAGAAACAAACAAAAAACCACACACACACACACACACACACACACACACACACACACACAAACACAAACACACACACACACACCCCACCACAGCAGCTGAGACATAAGTCACTTTAAGATTTTTACATTTTTTATCTTAAAATGCATCAGCATCCCTATTTGAAAAATCATATTTTACCTTGATGAAACCATAGAGTAGTTTTCAATATAAACCAGGTATTTTATGGTGGTGGGGGGAATTTTTTAGGTTATAAACAATCAATACTAGTATTAGTCCAAAATTCTTTGATTATATAGCTTATTTGGTTGTGCTGCATTCTATGTCTATTATAAATATTCACTATAATTCTTACCTTTGACCCTGTAAGAAAAAAATAGATTATTCATGTATTTACCAAATATTTACCAGCAGCCACATATATGTGTGGTGCTATAAAATGGCAGTAATCATAAAAGACTGCCATCCACTAATAGGAATTTGTAATAGAGTCAAGGAAATACCACAAGTAGGAAAGTCTCAATAGAATAAGAGGAAATGTAGTATGAGATTTTCATTCACACAGATTACATTTATTGAGTACCTACTATACGATAGATCTGAGAGTTAGAATACGATGGTGAGCATAATAAATATGATCCATGGCTTCATGGTTCATATAGTCTAGTTAGAAAGGAAATCAACTAAACAAGAAATTGCAATATAATGTGGTGAGTGCTATGGTAAAGGAAAGGTACTCTGCTATAGGGCACCCAAACTGAAACTTAGAGCCTTAAGGTATGTTTCCTAGAAGGAAGAGTGTTTCAGGCAGTGTATGCTTCACTCCACAGCATGTGTGAAGATCCAGAGAGGTGAGAGGCAATTATAGTCCACAAGCAAAAGCATGCAACAGTTAGAAAGATGCATTCAAGGAACTGAAAATCCAGTACAGCTTAAGCAAAGGATACAAAGAAAAAAAAGTAGCAAGATATGAGGCTGGAGAAGTGGGCATGGGTGCTACATACCTTATAAATATGTTGGTGATTTTAAGCTTTAATTTGAAGGCGGTGGAAAACCACCAAAGGATTTTACAAGGAGCAGTGCCAGCTCTAAAAGCAGCTGGTATGTAAAAAATGGATTGCATGGTGGAACAAGGAGACACAGGGTGATATGTATAGTAGTACAGTGAAAGAATTAAAGTGGACATATACAGGATAAATTTGGGAACTAAAGATGACAGGCTTTGTGATTAATTCAATACTGGTATAGCAAACAGTACGGAATAACTTCAAGGCCTCCAGCTTGAGCAATTGGGTAGATGGTGATGTCATTTACTGAGATGGAGAGCATAGAAGGGGAATAGTCCACAGATGATGATAGCTTGAGCAAGACATTATATGCTGATAAGGAGCATCCACATATGGAAACAGAAAAGCAAAGGATCTTTTCTGACATTGAGGTATGGTAATAGAGGCAGCACTTGAGCTGGGTGGGATTTTAGGAGAAAACATATGGTAATGAACAACTGCAAGGCATATTTAAGGAATGGCAAATGATTATGCCTGTTTAGAATATAGGTTTCTTTTAAGGCATGCTGATAATAAAGACATAAGGGCATTCTGGAATTTAAATACAGAGGACAGGGAATATCACGATAAATACTTGAAGCTAATATCAAGATTTGCAATGCAGCACTGCCACTATCAGTATGGCCTTAAGTAAGTCATTTAATCCTTCTTTTCTAAATTTTCTCATTTATGAAATGAGTAACTCCCAAACTTTTGGATTTCATGGATTTGTAAAATTGAAAAAGTAGAGGGTGGCAGCCAGGTGCTGTGGCTCATGCCTATAATCCTAGCACTTTAGAAGGCTGAGGCAGGCAGATTACCCGAGCTCAGGAGTTTGAGACATGCTTGGGCAATGTGGCAAAACCCTGTCTCTAGAAAAAGAATTTTTTTTTAATTAGCTGTATGTGGTGGCATGCATCTGTAGTCCTAGTTACTTGGGAAACTAAGGTAGAAGGTTGCAGTGAGCTGAGATCATGCCACTGCACTTCAGCCTGAGTGAAAGAGCCAGACCCTATCTCCAAAAAATAAAAATAAAAAGTGGGGGTGAGGGAACACGAAGCAACAAATGGTGGCCAAAATCATTTTGCAAAGTATGGATATTAAAACCAATAAACAAATAAATTACTATCTATCAATGCTGTCACTTTATAAAATAAAAGTTACTTCAAAACAAATGTCAACATACTTTTAAATAATTTTTAAAATAAATTTTATTTTATGGAACACTTACTTCATTATCCTTATTTTTCTCTTTCCACTGAGGACTTCTGGCACTGATCCAGAGACCATAGTATCACAATTGCTGAATTGCACCTCAGGATTCATTCCAACACTGACATTCTAGCATTTCTATGATTCCTAGGAATTTATTTGTCAATCAGTAGGGAGCCAATGAAGGTTTTGGGGGAGTGAAATGACAGTATCAAAGCTACGTTTGAAGAACTCATGTGGAAGGTTTCAGAAGAGAAAAAGCAGTCCAATATGTAGCTATCACCAAAGTTGAGGCATAAACTAAGGCATTGACAACAGAAATGAAAAATTGAAATATATTGTGTCCAGTTCAACAGATTCTGGTAGGGCTGACAGTGTGCTGTGTAAGTCAGACCTTGGACTGGAATGTTTGACTTTTTTACCCAAAGCCCTGATTTACCTTAGAAAGTTCATTTGTACTATCCTTTTATCTTAGAGACTTTTCAAAAAGTGGAGTCAAAAAACATTTCTTTTCTGCTTCATCCTATCTAAACCACAATTTTGAATGTCTCTGGGAGGAAGATAGTTTATTATTCATATTGTGCTGAAGAGATCAATCAAATACTTGAATGGGATGAATTATGAAGCAGAAGTATATGTTAATGAGTTACTTAAAATCAGTACTTGGATAGGTTACAAATGAAAAACAGTCCTATCATGCCATAAAATGAAAGTCACAGCACTCAAATAGAAAATCAGAGAAAATAGCCTTTTTTGTATCTGGAGCTATTTTTGCCCCAAACCTTTCAAAAGAAAACTACAAAATAGAATGAGTGGATCATTATGGGAAATTTGAATGAAGACCTACTGTTCTCTAACACTGTTGGATTAAATTCTCATACTACTATACTTGTACGAATTACTAGATTCTGAAGTATTAGAGAAAAAGATGCACACATGTTTAAAACTTCATGATATTCCCTAGAAGTTGTCTGTTTTATTTTAGCTTATTCCAGGAAGAAAACTAAAGGATAGCTATAGACCTTACAAGGTCCATGGACCTAGAAGATGCTGGGATCTTACACATCAAAATATGGAATCACAATTTCTAACTCAGTTACAATTTAAAACCTTTCTCCTTTAATTTTGATGATCCTGGTGCAAAGTTTTCAAACCAGAGTGCTGTGGACAATTGCATGTCACAAATGGGTAACACATGGCTAAGATATTGATCACCTCAGTCCTCAAGTGGTCAGTGGTCAGACCCACCTCCATTTACTCCAGTTTGCTGAACAAATATTTTAAATTTTCAATATGTATCACGTGGTGAAAAAATTGGTAGCCTTTCAGAGCACTTGAAACTGGTCCAACTGTCAAATAGAATTGATGTTTATAATCTTTTTGAATAAACATAAATTGACCCTCACAGTCTTAAATCTTGAAACTCACATTTGTCCAAGTTCCTTCCTTAGAAAACCAATCTTCTAGGCCTCCCTGATACCATCAAGGAACTGAAACTCACCAGATTACCACATCCAGACAATAGGACACTAGATCCCTCACCTATCATGATTGTTTCCTTACTCCTCCCTAATTCTTATTCTCTTGCATATAGCTGCATTCCTTTCCTGCTATATAAACCCCCACTTTTAGTTCATTGGAGACACAGATTTGAGATTTATTTTGTCACCTTGGCTGCAACACCTGAATAAAGCCTTTCCTCCCTGGCCATCGTCTCAGTGATGGGCTTTCTGTGAAGTGAGCAATGTGAGCTACATTGAACCCCTGGTGTTTCATAACATACTGAGATGGGACTTGCAGTTTAGTTTATGTTATGCTAACAAAGACACATGGGAGTCTTATGAGAATAGTAATAATAATAGTTTACACTTACCTGGTATTTACCATATGCCAGATGGTGTTCTAAGTAAATTTTATTTATTTAATTCACCTAGTACCACAACAAATCTATGAAGTAGTGACTATTAATGTTCTCATTTCTTAAATAGAGCAAAATTGAGAGGTTAAAGTCACTAAGCTAGTAATTGGAAGAGTTAAGATTCCAACCCAGGATATCTGGCTCTAGAGTCCTCATTTCAATTGCCTTTATACAGACATTTAAAGGAAAGGCTCTGGCTAGATACCAGTGACCTAGGGGTTTGAAGATAAGTGCTGGTAGCCCAAAGTAGAGAATAGTAAGTTGTTAGTTCAGAGGTATATTAAGGCCCAGAACTGGCTATCAAAGAGTTGCTGGTTTGTAATAAGGCAAATAGAGAAATAAGATTTTGTTTTAAAAGTTAAAACAAAAACCAGAGAACCCAAAATTGAAAGGAGAATTTAAGATAAAGACCAAGATTACTGGATGAAATGAGTCAAACTAATGAAGAGCAAAACATATATGAATGGTAGATAATTTTCATGGATGTTTTTAAACCAAAGAATATGTAGAGTAGTGGTCCTCAAGTGGGGGCAATTTTGTCCCCCACAGGACATTTTACATTGTTTGGAAACATTTTTGGTTACACAGCTTGATGACAAAGGTGTGGGGTATACGTGCTACTGGCATCCAGTGTATAGGAGCCGCCAGGGAGGCTGCTAAACATCCTACAATGCACAGGATAGCCTCTTCCCACTCCAACCAAGAACTATCTGGATCAAAATGTCAAGAGTGCTGCTATCTGAGAAACTGTGGCCTAGATGAATCATTCTATGACCAACCATAACCAGGTAGCTTCCATAGGTGATATTGGCTGACGATGATGATGATGATGATGATGATGGATGAAGAGAAGGAAGACAGGAGGAGGGATCAATTACAATGCCTCCACAAAAAAATAAAAGCAGAATCCACCATTTTTTAGTGTTTACTAAGCACTGTGCAAAGCTCTTTACTACATTACCTTGCTTAATCCTCAAGGCAAAAAACAATCCTCAAAGGTAAATGGTATTATTAGCTCCACTTTACACATGTGGAAAATTAGGTTCAGAAAAGTTAATTACATTGTTCAGGATCACATAACTATAAGTGATCCAATCAGGAGTCACACCCAATTCTGCCTGACTCCAGAGACCATAATACTCTATACTATGTGTGCAACTGGCTTAGGGTTTACAATTGCTTCAAGAGTCAGAAACAAGAAATGGACACAAAGACAAACCCTTTCCAGGTATCTGGAGGTATGGATCCATGGGGAAGGTGCTATTAAGGAGAGCTTGAGGAATAAAATGACTAACATAAATAAGTGAATTTTCAAAAAGATTTTACATCATTCAGCAAACAGGTCTGTATGCCACATTATCAATGAGAGCATTGGGAATTAGTTTATTTCAAACTCAATTCCACATTCACATTTCGTCTAGAAGTTGGCAGCTCGCCTTCTTTTTCACCAAGGACAACCTATGCATTATATCTGCTAAAAGTGAAGAAAGCTGTTTAAAATGGTCCCTTTCAGCAATTCTACCTGGAGAAAAAAAAAAATAGCTACATTTACTATTCTTTTCAATGCTAAATTATTACACAATATCATCTTTAAAAACCTGCTTTAAACTAGAGTAGCACCACCACCCCCTTAATACTTAAGCTGCTTGTGATACTCAGAGGCCAGGCTGCATCTTGGAAATATAACAGCCCCATTCAGTAAAGGCCAGCTCTACCCCAGGGAGCCTGTATACTGATGTTAGTCCGGTCCCCCAAAACCTGCATTACAAAGGCCTTACAGCCTTTTGCAGGGCCTTGTGAGTCAGATCCTATTTTGCTGCTGTCACAAAATGAAGCTTCAGTCAGTACAATATCTACTTCCCCATTTGACAGAAGACTTTCCAGTAACAATGAAAATGAAGGTGCTTTTTTGATAGATTTTAGAGCTTACTCATAGGCAGAGCTTTTGCTTCCTCACGAGTTATGCTAGTACAGGGAAGTAAATATCTGAGAATTCCAGTAGCTTTTTCTTATTTTTATAACAAAAAAATTACTGCTCATAGAAATCAAAAGTGAAACACCTGTGTTCATCTACCGCATTGTGTGTTCAAAGCTCTCAATAATTTCCAACTTTTATTTCATTTTATTTTCCTGAGACACAGAATTGTTGACTCCTGGTTTATGGCAGTTATTAAACTATATGTCGTAATACAATCAAAGTTTATTAGACTTAAGTGAAAGACAGTCCATTCAAATGCCTTGTAGGCTTTATACTCAGTGGTCTCCACTTAAGACAGAGCTTGCTTTTTTAAAAAATTATTTTTAATTTACAGCACTACATAAGTAAAGGACAGTTTAAGAAAAGCTTAGAGTAGGTTTGAGTGATGTTGCAGATATTAAGTAAATTCCTGGCCTCAATGGTCCATATAACATCTTCCTGTCTCAAGCCTGCCACAAAGGAGACAGTGGATATGCCCTGAGCTTAAAATGCTTTCTTATTATACTCTTGGTATGATTTTCTTGTTGCTCCCTGGAACGGAAATTTAGACAAATACCTTAATTCTATTCCTGTGCTTATGCAATGACTGGCATACACCAGTAGTTGATGTCTTTTGAGAGTTAGAAGAGTAAGCAAATAACTTCTACCTCCTAAGGACACATTCCGTAGTATGTCCCTGGGCATGAAAAGAAGATGGTAACATCTGGAGGAATGAAGAACAACACATTGTTTGGTGAATGGCCTAATAAAATGCCATTATCATGCTCAGAGCAAGAAAAGTTGAATTGGGATATAATGATTTGGTGTATATTTTACATATGCTATAGAGTCTCTGAAATAGAAAAAAAAAGCTTTCTTGATAATTAGATGAATATTTACTTTTTTCTTCAAAGTACTAAAGCATCAGAAGGCTGAAAAACACTGCTATGGGTCTCAGAAGGGCAGGATGTCCTCATATGAAGATGTCATCTATGCTATATAGTAGAAATATGTTACAAGTTACATAGATGAAAATCCTGAGCTTAACTTTCAGATGGATTAAATAATATTTATTCACTGTATGAACTAATTTCTCTGGTGATTCCACACAGTAAGCTTCCCTAGTATGCTTATTTGTTTATATTGGGAAACAAAGAGATACAAAGTAGATAATTGAGTAGGCATCTGGTAAATAATTTTTAAATGAAAGTGATTATGATAAAAGGCATCAACATATCTATTCAAGAATTTATAGATTATTCTCCAGAATTAAACGTAGGTCTCTAGGTAGATTCATCATCTCATGTTGCTCAGGTTGGCCTTGAACTCATAGCCTCGCCTCCTCAAGCACCAGGACAAGTGGCCCGAGCCACCGCGGCTCCCAATCATCTCAAAGTATTTTTAAAATGAAACTCAGTTATCATTTTTATATTTACTAATAGATTGTACCTTATAAATCTTTTGTATATGGAAGAGTAAACAGGATATCCAATTTTGCAATGTTCAATGAAGAAAAACAATCAATTTTGCTTCGAGGGGAAAGCCATCTTTGAATGACAGAAATTTGTACCAAGACATATCTACTTTTATATATGTTCATATTTATATTTCATAGCATAATATTTAAGTTCACTGCCTGTCATAGGTAAAATTGTAAGGTATTGCCTTTAAAAGTCTACCTCATATTTTCCTCTCATTCAAACCAGAGCTAGTTATGGCATATAACCAGGACTCTCAGCATATCCTGATTTTTTCTTCAATTAGACTATTCTGGAGAGCACAGAGAACAGTGTATACATATGAGATGGCAGAAGGATCTGAGCTTCAGATGCTCCCTCTTTAATCACTTCAAGTCTTAAGTAAAGTCAAGTATACTTGTCCTATGAATGAACTATGCTGGACTGAATGGCCAACATTAGAATTTCAGAGGGGGCAGAATGTATGCCCCTGTATGAGGGGTAAGAATTTTGAATTGCTGCCCAGTCCCAAATAATAATGATATTGAACATTTATGGGCTATTTATTATATACGAGACATTGTTTTCAGCACTTTATGTGGATTAATTTATTAATCCACCATGAGGTCAACAGCTTTTGAGTTATGTACCATTATTATGCCAATCTACAGACAAGAAAACTGAGTCCCAAAGAGGTTACTTGCCTAATATCACAGAGCTATTAACTAGCTAAGCAGAAATTCAAACCCAGGCAGTCTACCTCTAGAGCCCGAGATTTAAGTCACTACACTTTACTCTGTCTTTGCCCCATTATAATTTCTTAATATAAAAAGGAATACATATTCACTGTAGAAAATTGTGACAATGAAGGCCAGGCACAGTGGTTCACACCTGTAATCCCAGCATTTTGGGAGGCTGAGGTGGGTAGATCAGGAATGGACAGGCTGGTCTTGAGGCCAGGAATTCAAGACCAGCCTGGCCAACATGGCAAAACCCTGTCTCTACTGAAAATAGAAAAATTAGCTGGGTGTGGTGGCATGTACCTGTAATCTCAGCTATTCAGGAAGCTGATGCAGGGGAATCACTTGAACCTGTGAGATGGAGATTGCAGTGAGCAAAGATCATGCCACTGTACCCCAACCTGGGCAACAGAGTGAGTGATACTCCATCTCATTAAAAAAATGAAAGAAAAAAAGAAAATGTTGATAACAATGAAAAGTAAAAAAGAAAGAAAAGCAACTATTCATTCATATTTATTTGTAGATCCAGCAGTGGAAATAATCATCATTAAAATTTAAGTACCTATGTATCAGGCATGCACTATACTTTTTATAAAAACAAAATCAAGCTATAATATAATTCTTAAAAGAGCTATGTTCTTTGACTCAATGATTTTATTTGTGGGTCTCTGCATTTTAAAAAATCTAGTTATGGAGAAAGAACTATGGGAGTACACCCCCACCAAATAGTTATTTACTATCGTTCAGGTTGGAAATAATTTAAATGTCCATCATGGTACATTTATTCAATGGATCAGTTTACAGCTGTTAAAATCATGATTAAGATAATTCTGCAACAGTTTAGAAAAATTTATGATATAATATTTTTAGAAAGCATCATACAAATTGTAAGTACAGTATAAGTACAACTATGTAACTTCTATGGATAGAAAAAAAGACTGAAATGAAATACAAAATGTTAATAAAAGTTTTATAAGAATAGTAGCAGTAGGGTAAATCTTTTAAAACTCATTCTGTTTTTACAAATATTTGCAATATAACTTTCCTAATTGTTTTTCATTTAAAAGACATAAAAGAAAAAAATACTGCAAAGAACATATTACTTACATATAAGGCTAGCCTTGCCTTGCTTGATGGAGAGTCAGAATTTCACTAGCTATGTTTAATGATTTTCTGAGGGTAAATGGGCCTTCCAAGGACTTTGCCTCTTCAACACAGCTACCTGACCAACCTTGTGTAGAACATTTTCTATTTTCGAGGATTCCTCATTTTTTTTCAACAGAATATCTATATCAGATCTATTGCCTGGGTTTCAGAATGCAGCCAATTGCTGTACTTCCCTGTTTTTCTTTTAAGAAAAAACATGATATATGAGACCTTGGAAAGAAATAAATGAGGTCTTCCTTATCCAGGAGTAGGAATTTTCAAAATTTATTTTCCAAAGTCATATAGCATCAGACAAAATTGCCAGGGCCACCTGACTTAAAAGCTAAATTTAATTACAACATGCTTCTTATTTCTCATTAACCAATAAATGGTCTGCTGTGTCTTAATCGAGATTAAATAAATAATACACAGGTTTAATCTTACTACAGAATGGATATTTTCAACATTTTGTCCCAGAAAATTACATCCTGTCTTTATTGACTTCCAGTTTCATTAATATAGCCTGTTGTCTGGTTCATTAATGGTTAAATCAGAATGAACTAAGTTTGCTCTGAGGTTCTATTGTTCCTTCAATTCTACTCTGCCCTAGGAAGCTACCCAGCGATCTTCCCTTCTTCCCAACACAAGCCTTTGAGGACAGTTGTACTAGATGTGGCCACAAACATCAGCGGGATATTCTTGTTGAAAGTTGTGAAAGAAATTTAAAGAGAAAAACTACAGTTAGTAATGAGGAAAAATCAGGTAATTAAAAATATTTGTAATGAAATAGTTCAGTATAGGTTTTTCTATGAAATTACTGAATTATGTTCCCTGACTGTAAGATGTAAATAACAATTCTTAACATTTGTCACATGGCTAGCAGATCCCATAAGGTTATACAAAAAAGGTGCTTGATTTATACAGAAACTATAATTTATACGGAAAGTATGAAAGTACTATCTTATTTACAGGGCAGTTAGAGATTAAGGGTTTTAAATGCCAGTTAAGAGTTAATTCAGGTAACTTTCCAGGTGATTTCTTTTTTTTATCTTCCTTTTTTCTCACTGGAAATATCTAGATGAATGAGAGGGTAGGTAAACAATTATGCTTATTTTTAAAAGTCTCATATAGGACTTTCAAAACAGTCTTCAGTAAAAAAGAAAATACAAACAACAAAAAGTAAGTGTGCAAGTATGTAAGAGAGAATGGCAGTAAGTGACATTCATCAAACCAGGGAAATTCTTACAATATATTCTTCATTTAGGCTGGCAGAAAGTAAGCAATTGCAAGTATGTATGAATAAGCACTTAGAATTTCTGTCAATGATTAGGTTGTAATCTAAAGGAGACAATATACAAACATCCACAAATTCTTCAGAGCACAAAAAGTCTGTGTTGAAGTGCCTGGTTGTGATATGTAGATGTGCCCCATGCCTGGTTTCTCTAATTTCAGTCAGTTAACATACTTCCATGATTAATAAGATATATATAGATAGATAAATAAAATCCATGTATTCATTAAACAATAATTTATTGAATACATACTATATGCCAGTCAGGAGCTATTGAGACACTGGGAATGTGTGAGAAAAAGGGGCAAAAACATATACTTAAATTCCAGTGAGGGAAGACAGACAATAAACAGTAAGCAAAATTAGTAAGTAAATTTCCTGAAAAATTAGAAAGTAACAAATGATGTGGATAAAAGAAAAGTCTAGACCAGAGTAAGGTGGATTGAGAGTATGGGGAGGTGGGAGTGGAGTGGGAGAAAGTTGCATATTAAACAGGCAGGGCAGGATAAGCCTCACTGAGAGGTGATACTGGATCAAAGACCTGGAGATGAGGGAGTAAAAAGCATGCAGTTATCAGGGTGGAAGAGTGTCGCAGGCAGAAGAAACTTCCCTAGCCTAATGCTGAGGTGTGTTTAAGGAACATCAAGGTGGCCAGTTTGGCTGAACTGAAGGGAGTGAAGGAGAGAGAAACAGGAGATGAAGTCACAGAGGTATCTGAGTACCAGATATGTATGGCCTTGTGGGCCATTAAAGGAGCCTAAGCTTTTGTTCTCAGTTTAGCAGGGAGACCAGCCTGGAGGCTTTTGCAGTACATCAGGCAAGACATGATAATGATGATGGCTCAGACAAGGATGGTACCAGGGAGAGTGGTGAGGAGTCCTCAGATTCTGGAAATATTTCAAAGTTAGATCTAAGATGCTTTCCTGATAGATTGGTTGTGCTGTGTGAGAAAAAAAGAATGAGTCAAGGATGACTTCAACATTTCAGTCTGACCAATCAGAAGGATGAAGATCTCATCAACTGAGATGGGGAAGACTGTGGGTTTTATGGAGATACTAGGAATTCAATTTTGGAAATGTTACATATGAGGTGTTTATTAGACTTCCACTACGTAGATGTGGAGTTAGTAGTTGTATAGATACAGAGATTTTAACTTGACAGTCGTCAACATATAGAAGTTACTTAAAGAGCAAATAAAGACAGAAAAGAAAGGCAAATTCAAGGATTAAGCCTGGCCACTCCAAAGTGATAATAAAATACACACCAAGTCAAACTGAATATTAATCACATTTATTACTGCTTTTATATCTCTACAGACAATGTACTCCTTTATTTCCTACACCCAGAGTGCACTACTTCCACGGCTCCAGCCTTAGTATGCCACTGAGTATATGTTGCACAATCTAGTTTAAAATATAAAATAATCAAGCAACCTGGCTTTTGTTCTATGTGTATTGTCTCCCCTGATTGCATCTGATTGTAATCTGCCTCAGCTTCTCTTAATTCTAATTAGATGCCTCCCTAAATTTCCTTTGATCTTTTGAGCAGACAGGTGGTTTCTGAGATGACATATCAGTCCTGTGCTTAGCCTGGTATAAGCAGAAGGGCCTCCTAAGGATAACATTGGATTATGATGAGAAAAAATCAGGGGTTTTGATTTTTTTTAATTAATTAATTTATTTATTTATTTTTCTTTTTATTGCCTTTTAGGTTTTGGGGTACATGTGCACAACATGCAAGATAGTTGCATAGGTACACACGTGGCACTGTGTTTTGCTGCCTTCTGCCCCTTCACCCATATTTGGCATTTCTCCCCATGCCATCCCTCCCCCACTCCCCCCCCA
>JAPYYA010001603.1:0-14966 GCA_028533165.1 Leontopithecus rosalia | reverse complement strand
AGGAATATGAATAAATCTTGCTTATATTCTGTAATTATCAATTTAGTAATGTACTCTGTAAAGAGGATGTAATAGAATATTCTAGTAAATTAATCCCCAAACACTAATTTATAAAAGAAATTTGTAAATATTTAGATAATATTTTAAATTTGTAGGTTCTTAATTTCATTGCTCAGTAATACCTAATAAAAAATTGTTTGTGGTAATTAGATTTTAAGGTGTGGGCAACAATATTTTAGGCCTCTCAACTCCTGAAATTATCACTAATCAAGAGTACTTTATACAGATCAGCTCAAGAATATGCAAAGTTCAGGTGACGATAAAACATCTTGAAGAAATTCTTTGCTACATGAACAAATCCCTCAAATTTTCTTAAAAACAGGAATCTGAAATTCATTTATGCAAAACATAAATTACCAATAAACATTCTACGAAGAGGAGAAATGAATATTACAGTATATTAAGAATTGCGTATTAAAGTTATTCTCACCCAGAAATGCCAGGTTTCTGTAGTTCTCTAACATCACATTTCTATATAAATTCCGCTGTGCCGTGTCCAGGCACTGCCACTCCTCCAGAGAGAATTCTGTGGCCACATCTATAAATGTCAATGGTCCCTGAAACACATACACAGAGAGAGAGAGAGAAAGAGAGAGAGAAAAATAAACATATATCCCAAGTAGCCACAGGCAGAATTTTTTATTTAATTCAAGGTGAAATGAGAGAGTAAAGAGAATTGGTTCCGACTTACACAAGTGACTGAAATTATTCAATAATTTTCAAACAGAAATATTCTTTTTTTTTTATTTATTTAAAAAATACTTAAGGCCGGGCATGGTGGCTCACGCCTATAATCCCAGCACTTTGGGAGGCCAAGGCGGTGGATCACGAGGTCAAGAGATCGAGACCATCCTGATCAACAAGGTGAAACCTCGTCTCCAATAAAAATACAAAAATTAGCTGGGCGTGGTGGTGCGCTCCTGTAGTCCCAGCTGCTCGGGAGGCTGAAGCAGGAGAATTGCTTGAACCCAGAAGGCGGAGGTTGCGGTGAGCCGAGATCGTGCCATTGCACTCCAGTCTGGGTAACAACAGCAAAACTCCGTCTCAAAAAATATATATATTTACTTCTTTTTAAAGAAAAGATGGGCCAGGCGCGGTGGCTCAAGCCTGTAATCCCAGCACTCTGGGAGGCCGAGGCAGGTGGATCACAAGGTCAAGAGATCGAGACCATCCTGGTCAACAAGGTGAAACCCCGTCTCTACTAAAAATACAAAAAATTAGCTGGGCATGGTGGCGCGTGCCTGTAGTCCCAGCTACTCAGGAGGCTGAGGCAGGAGAATTGCCTGAACCCAGGAGGCGGAGGTTGCGGTGAGCCGAGATCGCGCCATTGCACTCCAGCCTGGGTAACAAGAGCGAAACTCTGTCTCAAAAAAAAAAAACCGAAAAACCCAAGAAACAAATCTGAATAATATACTTGCCAAGCCACCAGAATAATGCCTGGAAGTCCCCTCCAGGGACCTGGTTCTCACCTCTTTTCCCCACCCTGCCCTCAATTCCCCTTACACACACACACCCTGGATAACAAGACCAAAAAAATATACCACCAGCCACCGAAAAAGGAGCCAAAGAAGAACCCAGAACCCCTGCATAGCCACCTTGGACTGGCCTAGAATTTACTAACAGCCAGTGTTAGCATTCAGGAGTTGTTTCTTCCAATCTTCAGGCTACAGTAAATAATTTTAAATAGTAACATGCTAGACTGGCTGGAAGCTGCTGCTTGGAACATCCCATATCCCCCAGGAGCTCAGTGCTGCAGTCTCACGTACACACCTACCACCCAAATGAAACAGCTGTTACCAAGAAACCAGTGTCCCTTAGCTGGATGCAGTGGCTCATGCCTGTAATCCCAGGACTTTGGGAAGTCAAGTTGGGTGGATCATCTGAGGTCAGGAGTTCAAGACCAGCCTGGCCAACATGGTTAAACCCCATCTCGAATAAAAATACAAAAATGACCCAGGCACGGTGGTGTGTGCCTGTAATCTTAGCTACTTGAGGGACTGAGGCAGGAGAATCACTTGAACCCAGGAGGCAGAGGTAGCAGTGAGCTGAGATTATGCGTGATTGCACTCTAGCCTGTGTGATGGATTGAGACTGGCTCAAAAAAACGAAACAAAACAGAACAGAAACCAGAGTCCCCATAATGGTGACGCGTCACCATTAGTAATGGTCTCTATAGGGGTGCAGTACTTAGCAGTAGAGACCAAGTGAGCAAGTCCTTGGCTGTGTAAACCAAAAGGTATCAGAGGCAGGTCTCAATTTAGAAAGTTTATTTTGCCAAGGTTCAGGACAAGCCCATGACACAGCCCCAGGAGGTTGTGACAACATGTGCCCAAGGTGGTCAAGGTACAGCTTGCTTTTGTACATTTTAGGAAGACATGAGTCATCAATCCATATGTGTAAG
Organism: Leontopithecus rosalia; assembly: GCA_028533165.1. NCBI lineage: Eukaryota > Metazoa > Chordata > Mammalia > Primates > Cebidae > Leontopithecus > Leontopithecus rosalia. The sequence continues at coordinate 12,505 of JAPYYA010001603.1, read as the reverse complement.
AGTATATTGGTTTGGTCTAGTGAGGCAGAGCAACTTGAGGTGGGGGTTTCCAGGCCATAAGTAGACAAGCCACAAAGGTTGGATTCTTTGGTGTCCTTGATCTGCCTTCTACTGAATACACAACTTAGTCTGGCTCAGCGAATCTGCATTTTTTTTTTTTTGAGATGAAGTCTCACTCTGTCACCCAGGCGGAGTGCAGTGGTATGATCTCCGCTCACTGCAACTTTCGCCTCCTGGGTTCAAGCGATTCTCCTGCCTCAGTCTCTGGAGTAGCTGGGATTACAGGTGTCTGCCACCATGCCCAGCTACTTTTTATATTTTAGTAGAGCCAGGATTTTGCCATGTTGGTCAGGCTGGTCTTGAACTCTTAACCTCAGGTGATCCAACCACTTCGGCCTCCCAAAGTGTTGGAATTACAAGCATGAGCCACTGCACCCCACCTAGTATATCTGTTTAGACAGAGTAAAACAAGATAACTATTCATAGGTAACAAATATAGCTTAATAGGAAACTCAAACACATGGGCCAGGCGCAGTGGTTCATGCCTGTAATCCCTGCATTTTGGGAGGCCGAGGTGAGAGGGTCATGTGAGGTCAGGAGTTCAAGACTAGTCTGGCCAACATGGTGAAACCCTGTCTCTCTAAAGAATACAAAAAATTATCTGGGCAATATGGCAGGTGCCTGTAATCACAGTTACTTGGGAGGCTGAGGCAGGAGGATCACTTGAACCCAGGAGTCAGAGGTTTCAGTGAGCCAAGATTGTGCCACTGCACTCTAGCCTGGGCAACAAGAGTGAAACTTCATCTCAAAAAAAAAAAAAAAGAAACCTCGCCTAGCATGGTGGCTCACACCTGTAATCCCAGCACTTAGGGAAGCTGAGGAGGGTGGATCATGAGGTCAAGAGATTGAGACCATCCTGGTCAAAATGGTGAAACCGTCTCTACTAAAATACAAAAATTAGCTGGGTGTGGTGGTATGTGTCTATAGTCCCAGCTACTTGGGAGGCTGAGGCAGGAGAATCGCTTGAACCCTCAGCTTCAGCCGAGATTGCGCCACTGCACTCTGGCCTGGTGCCTGGCAACAGAGCGAGACTCAAAAAACAAACAAAACACCTCAAACTCAAATATAACTAATGCTATATCTTTTAGAACAGCTCATTCTAATTATTTCATTTCTCATTTGCTATAATTCAAATAAACTTTTTCCATAATGTTATAGGGGCTCTTAATGTCAGAGGCATTCAAACCAGAGTGACTGTATTTTTGAATAGCAGCTGGGTAAGTTGAAGTTGAGAGCTACGGGGCTGCATTCCCCAGAGGTTAGGCATTCTTAGTCACAGGATGAGATAGGAGGTCAGCGTAAGACGCACTGCACTTAGCAATTTATCACAATCTTCTCTGTTAGCAGGATGCAGGCAGAAAAGAAGAGTCACATATTTAGGTCATGGATGCAGAAATATGTTATTTGTGGAAAGGGTCAAGAAAGGAGCTCCCCAACTGCTAGGTGTTGAGCCCAGCTATATATTACAATACCCAAAATACGTGAGACCCAGGAAAAAAGGAGAATCACATTACCTAGGTGCTGGGTCCAGTGATATGTCACAATCACACTTTTGGCAGGTTCCAGTCAAAAGACGAGGCACAACACCCAAGTGATGAACAAAAAGTATGTCATAATCCTCTTCTGAACAGAGCCCATGCAGGAAAGCCATATTACTGATGTGCTGGGTCCAGTAACAGGGTCAGAATCCCCCCCTTTTACAGGATTCAGGAAGAAAAGAAGAGTAACATCACCTAGGTGATTTTTTAAAAAGTATTTATCATAATTTCCCTATTAGCAGGGCCTATGCAGGAGAGTCACATCACCTAGATGTTGGACCAACCATATTTCTTTTTTTTTTTTTTTTAGAGACGGAGTTTCACTCTTGTTACCCAGGCTGGAGTGCAATGGCGCGATCTCAGCTCACTGCAACCTCCGCCTCCTGGGTTCAGGCAATTCTCCTGCCTCAGTTTTCCGAGTAGCTGTGATTACAGGCACGCGCCACCGTGCCCAGCTAATTTTTTGTATTTTTAGTAGAGACGGGGTTTCACCATGTTAAGCAGGATGGTCTCGATCTCCTGACCTCATGATCCACCCGCCTCAGCCTCCCAAAGTGCTGGGATTACAGGCTTGAGCCACCGCGCCCGGCCATCCAACCATATTTCAATATACACAATGTATGCAGGGCCCAAGGAGGAGAGGAGAGTCACATCACCAAGGTGCTGGGTCCAGTGATATGTCACAGTCACCCTTTTTGGGAGGGTCCAGTCAAAAGATGAGAGCCACAACACCTAAGAGATAAAAAGATATGTCATAATATCCTTCTGAACAGAACCCATGAGTTAGGGTCACATTACCTGGTCTTGAACCCAGCCATACATCACAATACACAAGGTATGCAAAGCTCATAACAACAACAAAAAAGTCACATTTCGGGCAGAACTCAAACAGTAGAAGAGAGTCACAACACCTAGGTCCTGGGAAGAGTCCTGGCAGAAAAGTCACATTATCTAAGTGAGAGGACCAGCAATACGTCACGATGGCCCCTGTGGGTAGGACTCAGAAAGAAAAGGAAGATGACATAACCTAATAGCTGGACCCAGCTGCATATACAACAACCCCAGTGGGCAGGGCCAAAGCATTAGAAAAGAGTCACATCACATAGGTGCTAGACCAACTGGTGACAGATACCGGAAAGGAGAGTCTCATCATCTAGGTGATGGGCCCAGAGATACGTCACAATAACACCTGTAGATATGGACCAGGTAGAAGAACCACATAGCCTGTGGGCTGATCCCAGGGATAAGTCACTCTCTTTCACGGGAGCATGGCCACAGCAGAAAACAAGAGTCACATTATTTAGGCGCTGGATCTTGAGATATGTCACAATCTCTCCTATTGGCAAAACCCAAGTAAGAGAGTCACATCACATAGATGATGGATTCTCAGATGTGCCACTATTCCTGTTGGGCAAAAGGTATTGACTCTTGGGCAGGGTTCAGGCAGAGGGATCACGTCACCTTGGTTCTGAGTCCAACAATATGTCACAATGCCTGATGAAAAAAAATGCCAAGGCAAAAATGTAACATCGCCTTGGTGTTCAGCCCAGCAGTACATCACAATGTGCAATGTAAGCACAACACAGGTAGAAGAGAAGAGTTGTATCAGCTAGGCTCGAGGCCAGTGATAAGTCACAATCCTTTCTGTGAGCAGGAACCTGGGAGAGAGAGTCACATTACCTAGGTTGATGGGTACACAGACATCATAATGCTTCCTGTAGGCAGAACCCAGCAAGGAGGGTTACATCATCTGGATGTTGCACATAGCAATATGTCACAATGGCCCATGAAGGCAGGGCACAGGTAAAAGGGTCACATAACCAGGGCGTGGGGCCCAGTGATATGTCACAATGCCCCCCACAGGCAGTGCTGAGGCAAAAGGACAGTCACACCACCTAGCTGTTGGGTCCAGGGATGTCTCACAATCTGATCTGTATGCTGAACAGCAGGCAGAAGAATCAAATCACTCAGCTGCTGGGCAGAGGTGTATGTTACAATCACAGTTACAGAAAATTGCAGGGATAAAATTAACAATCCCACATATGTCCCGTTTCTAGGTATTAGAGTCAACACCTTTTATTTTATTTTATTTATTATTTTTTTTGTGTGTGAGATGGAGTTTCGCTCTTGTTGCCCAGGCTGGAGTGCAATGGCGCGATCTCGGCTCACCGCAACCTCCGCCTCCTGGGTTTAGGCAATTCTCCTCCCTCAGCCTCCTGAGTAGCGGGGACTACAGGCACGCGCCACCATGCCCAGCTAATTTTTTGTATTTTTAGTATAGACGGGGTTTCACCATGTTGAGCAGGATGGTCTCGATCTCTTGACCTTGTGATCCACCTGCCTCGGCCTCCCAAAGTGCTGGGATTACAGGCCACCGCACCCGGCAACACCTTTTATATGTTGAATCTGAGTACACAAGTCACAATCTCAATGGTGGACTGGATACACGCATGAGAGCCTCAGTCTTTGCAGTGGACTGTGTCCCCTTAGTGGACTCAGCCTCACAGGTATGTTGAATCTTGGTCTGAGAGTCACCAGCCCACATGTGAACCAAATCCATGTGCGAGAGTCAGGTTTCCAACTTTTGGCTTCCTCCAGGTGTGAGATTTAGAACTTCAACAGTGAGCTCTGTTCATATGAAAAGCTGGTTGTATGTATGAGCACCACAATGTGACCTGTTTGCTAAGCCCTGTTCTGTTACAAAACTCTGTACCACCTGAGGACTTTATGTAATATGCATGATAGTCATAATTTGCTAAGACCTTTGGTCTAGTATGAACCAATAATCGTACCTGTGGACCTAACCCCATGTATGAGAGTCAACATCTCTCCAATTGGCTGGGTCCAGAGAGGAGAGTCCTCACCTGCCTGTGAGCTGGGTTTAGAAATGAGTCACCAGCTTAACTGTGGTCACATGATTACACATGACAGTTCCAATTTTACTGTGAACTACATCCACAAGTGAAATTCATAATCTCTCCAGTGGGCTCTGTCCACCTGTGAGGGTGACAATGCTAACATTTGGTAGGTTGTGGATATAAGAAACAGTTTCGCCGGGCACGGTGGCTCATGCCTGTAATCCCAGCACTTTGGGAGGCCGAGGCAGGTGGATCACGAGGTCAAGAGATCGAGACCGTCCTGGTCAACATGGTGAAACCCCATCTCTACTAAAAATACAAAAAATTAGCTGGGCATGGTGGCGCATGCCTGTAGTCCCAGCTACTCAGGAGGCTGAGGTAGGAGAATTGCCTGAACCCAGGAGGCGGAGGTTGCCGTGAGCCGAGATCACGTCATTGCACTCCAGCCTGGGTAACAAGAGAGAAACTCTGTCTCAAAAAAAAAAAAAAAAGAAAGAAACAGTTTCAACTGTGTGCCTGACCCTGTGATGACACTCTCTGTACTATACAAAGACTTTCTACAGAATGTGACAGAATGGTTATCCTTTACGATGTTCTTACCTAGAGAAGATCCAGGAATTTACCTGTTTCTCTAAGTTTAGCTGCAAGTGCCAGTATCTCTCCTACTGGATGATTTGTGGTATAAGTGTCATCATCACAACTGTGAGCTGGGCTAAAGTATATGACACAATCCAACCTGTGAGCAGAAAGTAAATGAAAGAATAACATCACCTGGGCGCTGGGTCAGGAATATATCACAGTTTTTCCAGGGAAGAAACCAGGCAAGAGTCATATCACCTGGTTGCCTGACCAGGGTTTGTTACCCTAAAATTCCCTCCTCAAAGCAAGGCACAGACATCAAAGTCACATCATTTGCGTAGTGGGCCCAGCTGTGTCACAACTCTCTCTGCAGGCAAGGCCTGGGTACAAGAGACACACTACCTGGTTGCTGAATGCAGATATATGTCATATGTTCTGTGTGGTGTGGTGCAGATGGAAGAGAGTCACACCTCCAAAGTAATGGGTGCACAGATACGTAATGAGACCTCCTGTGGGCAGGGCCCAGGCAAAAACCTTTCACCCATTTGGTTTGAGCCGGCAATATGTCGTAGTACCCAAAATACAATAGGCCCAGGTGAAAGAGGAAAGTGATATCACCTAGATGCTAGGTCCAGTGATATGTCATAATCCCCCCTTTTTACAGGATTCGGGTAGAAAAGGAGAGTCACACCACTTAGGTGATAAACAAGGAGATACGTCATTATCCCCTTGTTAGCAGGGCCCAAGGAGTAGAGTCAAATCACCTCGGTGCTGGACTCAGCCATATTTTAACATACACAACGTACACAGGGCCCAAGCAGTAAAGGAGAGTCACATAACCTTGTTGCTAGGTCAAATATGGCACAGGCCAGGGATTGTGGTTCACGCTTATAATCCCAGCACTTTGGGAGGCAGGCAGATCACTTGAGGTCAGGTGTTCGAGATCAGCCTCGCCAACATGGCGAAACCCCGTCTCTACTATTAAAAAAAAAAAAAAGCTGGGCATAGTGGTATGCTCCTGTAATCCCAGCTACTTGAGGCTGAGGCAGGAGAATCACTTGAACCTGGGAGGCAGAGATTGCAGTGAGCCGAGATCGTGCCACTGTACACCAGCCTAGGCAACAGAGTGAGACTCCATCTCAAAAAAAGAAAAAAATAAAAAATATATATGGTACAATAACCCCTAAGAAAAAGGGGCCCATGTAGGAGTCAGCTTCAGGGAAATGTCAAAATATCCTACAAGGGTAATGCTTATGAAGAATAGAAGAGTCACATAACCTACTAACTGGGCCTAGCTGTATGTCACAATGACCCCAGTGGGAAAATGTGATGAAGGAAACATGATGTCGGTGCTAAGACAAGTGATATGTCACAATCCCCACTGTGGACAGATCTCGGAGACAAAAGGAGAGTCATATTATCTAGTTTGTGGTCCCAGGGACATGTCGCAATGTCCCCCATGGACAAGGATTAGGCAGAAAAATTATGTCGCCTGCATGCTGGGCCTGAGGATAAGTCACTCTCCCTTCTTTGGTCAGAGCCCAGGCAGGAGAGAAGAGTAACATCACCAGGTGGTTGGCCCAGACATGTTTCAGTGTCTCCTACAGAAAAGCTCATGTCAGCCAGGTGCGGTGGCTCATGCCTGTAATCCCAGCACTTAGGGAGGCTGAGGTGGGTGGATCACCTGAGGTCAGGAGTTTGAGACCAGCCTGGCCAACATGGTGAAATCACGTGTCTGCTAAAAATACAAAAATTAGCTGGGCATGCTTCTCCAAGAAAACACCAAATGGCAGATGACGCCTATGCAGCATGGGGCAGGGGCCCTGGGATGGGAAACCGTGGTGGCTTCTGCGGAGGTTTCAACAGTGGCATCCTGGGCTGGGGTCGCAGCTGTGGAGCTTGAGGAGGCAAGGCCAAGGATAAGGAGTGAATGCCTGTCACCAAGCTGAGCTGCCTGGTCAAGGACATGAAGATCAAGTCCCTGGAGGAGATCTATCTCTTCTCCTTGCCCATCAAGGAATCTGAGATCATTGACTTTTTCCTGGGGGCCTCTCACAAGGACGAGGTTTTGAAGATTATGCCGGTGCAGAAGCAGACCTGTCCCGGCCAGTGCACCAGGTTCAAGGCATTTGTTGCTACTGGGGACTGCAATGGCCATGTCGGTCTGGGTGTTAAGTGCTCCAAGCAAGTGGCCACTGCCATCCGCAGGGCCATCATCCTGGCCAAGCTTTCCATTGTCCCCGTGTGCAGAGGCTACTGGGGGAACAAGATCAGCAAGACCCACACCGTCCCTTGCAAGGTGACAGGCCACTGCCGCTCTGTGCTGGTGTGCCTCACCCCTGTGCCCAGGGGCACTGGCATCAACTTGGCACCTGTGCCCAGGAAGCTGCTCATGATGGCTGGTACTGATGACTGCCAAACCTTGGCCAGGGGCTGCACTGCCACCCTGGATAACTTCGCCAAGGCCTCCTTTGATGCCATCTCTAAAACCTACAGCTACTTGACTCCCAACCTCTGGAAGGAGACTGTATTCACCAAGTCTCCCTATCAGTCATTCACTGACCACCTTGTCAAGACCCACATCAGAGTCTCCGTGCAGAGGACCCAGGCTCCAGCTGTGGCTACAACATAGGGTTTTTTTTTTTTTTTGAGACAGAGTTTCGCTGTTGTTACCCAGGCTGGAGTGCAATGGCGCAATCTCGGCTCACCGTAACCTCCGCCTTCTGGGTTCAGGCAATTCTCCTGCCTCAGCCTCCTGAGTAGCTGGGATTACAGGCACGCACCACCATGCCCAGCTAATTTTTGTATTTTTAGAAGAGATGGGGTTTCACCTTGTTGACCAGGATGGTCTCGATCTCTTGACCTCGTGATCCACCCGCCTCGGCCTCCCAAAGTGCTGGGATTACAGGCTTGAGCCACCGTGCCCGGGCCAACATAGGGTTTTTATAGAAGAAAAATAAACTGAATTAACCCCGAAAAAAACAATTAGCTGGGTATGCTGTTGGACACCTGCAGTCCCAGTACTCAGGAGGCTGAGGCAGGAGAACCACTTGAACTTGGGAGGAAGAGGTTGCAGTGAGCCAAGATCATGCCACGGCACTCCAGCCTGAGTGACAGAGTGAGAATCTGTCTCAAAAAAAAAAGAGTCACTTCGGCCAGGCGCGGTGGCTCAAGCCTGTAATCCCAGCACTTTGGGAGGCCGAGGCGGGTGGATCACGAGGTCAAGAGATCGAGACCATTCTGGTCAACATGGTGAAACCCCGTCTCTACTAAAAATACAAAAAAATTAGCTGGGCATGGTGGCGCGTGCCTGTTCAGGAGGCTGAGGCAGGAGAATTGCCTGAACCCAGGAGGCGGAGGTTGTGGTGAGCTGAGATCGCGCCATTGCACTCCAGCCTGGGTGAAAAAGAGCAAAACTCCGTCTCAAAAAAAAAAAAAGAAGAGTCACTTCAACTGTGTGCTGGGAAAGAGTTGAGTTACAATCTTCCCTGAGGGCAGGAGAGTCACATCACTGGGTGCGTGACCCAGAAACTGTACAATCCCCTCCTGAAAGCAGGGCACAGGCAGAAGAGTAAGATCACCTGCTTGCTGGGCACAGTGACATGTCACAGTCTTTCCTGTGGGAAAAATGTTGGCAGAAGTAGAGTTTTTTTGTTTTGTTTTGTTTTTTTAAGATGGGGTTTCATCATGTTGGTCAGGCTGGTCTTGAACTCCCGACCTCAGGTGATCAGCCTGCCTTGGCCTCCAAAGTGCTTGGATTACAGGTGTGAGCCACCACAGCTGGCCAGAAGTAGAGGGTTTTAACTCCTGGGTGATGAATACAGAAACACATCACAAGGACCACTGTGAGAAGGGCTAAGGCAGGAGCCTTCTAACCCCCACGTGTTTGTTCCAGTGATACGTCACAATATCCAAAATATGCAGGTCTCAGGCAAACGAGGAGTCACATCACCTAGGTTCTAGGTGCAGTGATCTGTCATGTCTTTTCTTTTGGCAGGGCTCAAGCAGAAGAGAAGAGTCACAGAACCTAGATAATGGGTAAAAAGATGTGTTCTTTTTGTGGGAGAGCCCATCCAGGACAGTCACATCGCCTCAATGTTGGATTCAGAGATATGCTGTGATACACAATGTATATGAGTCCCAGGCGGGAAAGGAGCGTAATATCATGTTCGTGCTGGGTACACTACAGATACCTTACAATTTCTCCTTAAGCACTCCCCAAGCGGTAGAGGAGGGTCACATCACCTAGGTCCAGCAATATTTCACAATACCCACTGAGGGGAGGGCCTAGGCAAAAATACCGGATTCCCTAGGTAAGAGGCCTAGACAAGTCACAACGCCCCCTGTGGGTAGGGTCCATAAACAAGAGAGTCACATCACCTAGTTGCAGGGCTCAGCTGTATGTTGCAATCACCCCAGTGGGAAGGGACCGTGCAAGAGAGAAGAGCCACGTTACATAGGAGCTACATCAGGCAGTATATCACAATCCTCACTGTGGACAAACCTCAGAAGAGGACAGTCACATCATCTACGTGATGGACCCAAACATATTTCACAGTGACCCCTGTGTGCAGGGACCAGGCAGAAGGAGTGTCACATCACATAGGTAAAATAGGGCATTTACCTGGGATTTGCCCATAGGAGATGTTGCAATAGGTCAAGAAATATGTCACAGTGCACCCTGGGGTCAGGGTTCAGGCAGAGGACTCACATTATCCTGGTGCTGGGCCTTCCAAGGGCACAGCTAAAGCAGAGAAGTAACACCAACTTAGTGTTAGGCACAGCAGTGTGTCACAATTTCCTTTGTAGACAGAACTTAGAAAAAAGAAGAGTCACATCACCTAAGAGCTGGGCCCAGCAATATGTCACAATACCCGCTGTGAGTAGACAAGAGGTCGCAAAAGAAAGTCACATTCCCTAGGCCGGGCACAGTGGCTCATGCCTCTAATCCTAGCACTTTGGGAGGGTGAGGCAGGCGGATCACCTGAGGTCAGGAGTTTGAGACCAGCATGGCCAACTCGGTGAAACCCTGTCTCTACTAAAAATACAAAAATTAGTGATGGCAGGCACCTGTAATCCCAGCTTCTTGGAAGGTTGAGGCAGGAGAATCACTTGAACCTGGGAGGCAGAGGTTACAGTGAGCCGAGATTGCACCATTACACTCCAGCCTGGGGGATAAGAGTGGGAATTTGTCTCAAAAAAAAAAAAAAAAAGAAAGTCACATTCCCTAGGCCAAGCATGGTGGCTCACACCTGTAATCCTAGCACTTTGGGAGGTCAAGTTGGGCAGATGGCCTGAGGTCAGGAGTTCAAGACCAGCATGGCCAACATGGTGAAACCCCATCTCTATTAAAAGGCAAAAGGCAAAAATTAGCCGGGCGCGATGGCTCACCCCTATAATCCCAGCACTTTGGGAGGCCAAGGCGGGTGGATCACGAGGTCAAGAGATCGAGACCATCCTGATCAACAAGGTGAAACCCCGTCTCTATTAAAAGGCAAAAATTAGCTGGGCGCAATTATATGTCACAATTTTACCTGTGAATAGAGAGTGAGGAGAGTTATATCATCTGCATCATCTGGGTGCTGGGCCAGAGTATGTCAAAATCTTCCCTGAGGGGAGGGACCAGGCAGAAGAGTTATCACCTGGTTGTTCGGTGAGAGATGTTACAATTTCCTCCTGAAAGCAGGGCACAGGCAGCAGAGTCCCATCACCTGGTGCTGGGCTTAATGATATGTCACAATGCTCCCTGTGACCAAAGCCCGGGCAGAAGAAACACATCCCTTGATTTCTGGGCCAAAAGATACATCACAGTCTCCCCTATGAGCAAAGCCTTGGTATAAAAGGAGAGTCACAGGCCGGGCGCGGTGGCTCACACCTATAATCCCAGCACTTTGGGAGGCCGAGGCGGGTGGATCACGAGGTCAACATATTGAGACCATCCTGGTCAACATGGTGAAACCCCATCTCTACTAAAAATACAAAAATTAGCTGGGCATGGTGGTGCGCGCCTGTAATCCCAGCTACTTGGGAGGCTGAGGCAGGAGAATTGCCTGAACCCAGGAGGTGGAGGTTGCGGTGAGCCGAGATCGCGCCATTGCGCTCCAGCCTGGGTAACAAGAACGAAACTCCGACTCAAAAAAAAAAAAAAGGAGAGTCACATCAAATGGCTGTTCCCAAACATGTCACAATGCTCTCTGTTGTCAGTGTCCACACAGAACATTGGTACCTTGTTGCTGGGATATGTCACTGGCAATATGTCAATGCCTTTTGACTGAGGTCTAGGCCAAGGCAACACAGTAATGTCACATTGGTGTTGAGCCCCACAATATGTCCCAATCTCCCTTGAAAGCAGAACTTATGATGAATAAAAGAGTCACACTTGCTTGGTACTGGACCAAGTGATATGTCACAATTCCCCCTGTGAGCAGAACCAGGCAAAGGAACAGATTCATATAACCTGGGTAATGGGTGAAAAAAAAATGTCACAATGCTCCTTGTTGGGAAAACCTAGGTAGTAGAGTTACATTACCAGGGTGTTGGACCCAGCAATATGTCACAATGTGGTCAGGGCACAGGCATGAGAGTCATATAACCTGGACATAGGCCCAGAGATGTCACAATGCCCCCTGTGGGCAGTGCCAAGGCAGAAGAGACTCGCATCACCTAAGTGCAAGGCCCAATAAGATGTCACAATGTCCTCTGTGAGCAGCACCACGGCAGAAGAATAGAGTCATATCCCTTCCATTCTGGGTTCAGTAAAATGTCACCATCCTACTTGTGGGCTGGTCCCAGGCAAGAGAGTCAGATCACTCAGGTGGCTGGCAGAAAAAAAGGTCACAATTAAACCTTCAGGAAGGTCCAGGGATGACATTAACAATCCCACACATGTCCTTGTGTTGACTTCCTACATGTTGTGTCTAAGAACAGGAGTTACAATCTCATTGGTGGACTAAATTTGCGCATGACAGCCTCAACTCCTCCTGCAGGCCATGTCTAATTAGTGAAGTCACAGACTCACACACAGCTGTGCCGAATCTTTCTCTGAGTGTCACCAATCTACCTGCGGACTGAATCCATGAGTGTCAGGTTTCCAACCTTTGACTGCCTATAGGTGTGAGATTCAGAACGCCAAACTGGGCCGTGTTCGTGTAAGAAAATGATGATATGGCCGGGCGCGGTGGCTCAAGCCTGTAATCCCAGCACTTTGGGAGGCCGAGGCGGGTGGATCACGAGGTCAAGAGATCGAGACCATCCTGGTCAACATGGTGAAATCCCGTCTCTACTAAAAATACAAAAAATTAGCTGGGCATGGTGGCGCGCACCTGTAATCCCAGCTACTCGGGAGGCTGAGGCAGGAGAATTGCCTGAACCCAGGAGGCGGAGGTTGCAGTGAGCCGAGATCGCGCCATTGCACTCCAGCCTGGGTAACAAGAGCAAAACTCCGTCTCAAAAAAAAAAAAAAATGATGAT
>JAPYYA010001602.1:0-14971 GCA_028533165.1 Leontopithecus rosalia | reverse complement strand
GAGGTCAGTATTACACTGATACCAAAACCAGACAAACACACCTCATAAAAGAAAACCATAAGCCAAAATTACAGATGAATATTGATGTGAAAATCCTAAAGACAATACTAGCAAACCAAATTCAGCAACACATTAAAAAAACATGTTCATCAATACATTCAACATGACAACATCGGATTTATCCCAGTGACTTAAGGATGGTTCAACACATGCAAATCAATAAATGTTATACATCAAATAAACAGAATGAGGAAGAAAAACTATATGAGCATTTCAATTGATATTAAAATCATTGAATTAAATTCAATATATCTTCTTGATAAACAACCCTCAAAAAACTGGATATAGAAAGAACTTGCCTCAACATAATAAAAGCCACATATAAGAGACCCATAGTTAGTATCACAGTGAATGGTGAATGGGGAAAAATTAAGAGTCTTTCCTCTACTAACAGAAACATGACCAGGATTCTCACTTTTAATACTGTTATTCAACATAGTACTGGAAGTCCTAGCTGGAGCAGTCAGACAATAGAAAGAAACAAAGGACATCTGAATTTAAAAAAAAAAAGTCAAATTATACTTGCAGATGATATAATCTTACATTTAGAAAAACCTAAAGACTCCACTAAAAAGGAATCAGAACTGATAGACACATTCAGTAAGTTGCAGGATACAAAATCAGCATACAAATATTTAGTAGCATTTTTACATGCCCAAAGCAAACAATATGGAAAAGAAATAAAGAGCATAATCTCACTTACAGTATCTATAAATTAAATAAAACACTTAAAAATCAACTTAACAAAAGAAGTGAAATATCTCTACAATGAAATCTATAAAATACTGATGCAATAAATTGGAAGAGATACAAAAACATGGACAGATATTCTATGCTTATGCATTAGAAGATCACTATTGTTAAAATACCCATACTACCCAAAGCAATCTGTTGTTAAAATGCCCATACTACCCAAAGCAATCTATAGATTTAATGCCATTCATATGAAAATACTAATGGCATTCTTTATAGAAATAGAAAAAAAATCCTAAAATGTATGTGGAACCACAAAAGACCCAGAATAGCCAAAGCTATCCAAAGCAAAAAGAACAAAACTGTAGGAATCACATTATTTGACTTTTTATTATACTACAGAGCTACAGTAACCAAAGCAACATGATACTCGCATAAAAATAGACACATAGATCAATGCAACAGAATGGAAAAACCAGAGATAAATCCATTCATCTACAGTGAACCAATGTCTTACAAAGTTACCAATAACATGCATTGGGGAAAGTCTTCTTCAATAAATCGTGCCAGGAAAACTGAACATCAGTATACAGAAGAATGAAACTAGACCCCTATCTCTAGTCATATATAAAAATCTAATCCAAATGTCTTAATGACTTAAATCTAAAACCCCAACTTAGGAAACCACTAAAAGAAAAGTTTTAGAAAACCCTGCAGGACATTAAACTGGGCAAAGTTTTCTTTTGAGTAATACCCCAAAAGCACAGACAAGCAAAGAAAAAATAAAGAAATTAGATCACATCAAGGTAAAAAGCTCTGTACAGCAAAGAAAAACAATCAACAAAGTAAAGGTACAATCCACAGAACGGGAAAAATTTTTACAAACTATCCATCCGACAAGGGATTAATAACCAGAACATACAAGAAGCTGAAACAACTCTATAAGAAGAAAATATACTAAAAAAAATGGGCACAATAGATGAATAGACATTTCTCAAAAGAAGGCATACAAATGACAAACAGGCATATGAAAAAGTGCTCAACATAATTGATCATCAGATAAATGAAAATCAAAACTACAATGAGTTATTATCTACTCCAGTAAAGATAGCTTATATCCAAAAGTATGGTAATAACAAATGCTGGTGAAGATGTGGAGAAAAGGGAAAACTTCTACCTTCTTGGTGGGAATGTAATTTAGTATACCACTATAGAAAACAGTATGGAGTTTCTTCAAAATACTAAAAATAGAGATAATGTACAATCCAGAAATTCCACTCCAAGGTATATTCCCCAAAGATAGGAAAACCAGTATTTTGAAGAGATATCTGCATGCTTGTGTTTTTTGTAGTACTATTCAAAATAGCTAAGATTTAGAAACAATCTAAGTGTCCATCAACAGACAAATGGATAAAGTAATTGTGGTACATTTACAAAATGGAGTAGTACATGGATGGAATTGAAGGCTGGGAGTGGTAGTGAGGGTGGATGGGCATGGTTAGGAAGTAAAAAAATATAAGTAGAATGAATAAGATCTAGTAGCTGATAGTATAAAAGGGGACTACAGTCAACAATAATTTATTGTACATTTTTAAAAAACGTTTAAAAGAGTATAACTGGAATGTCTAATATAAAGAAATGATAATGCTTGTGGTAATGGATACTTCATTTACTCTGATATGATTGTACTCTGATTCATTTACTCTGATGGTATTGTACGTCTGTATCAAAATATCTCATGTACCCTATAAATATATACACCCCATACCTACAAAATTTAAAAATTCTCTGTACCTGTAAAATATAAAAATTATAATTTAACAAAGGTAATACATTGGAAAACACCAGGTGGGTTGGTCTATAGCAATCCCTCATGTCTGTATATGTATATATGTGTGTGTATGTGTATAAATATATGTGTGTGTATATATATATGTATGTATCATGATGATACATTTGGAGATAATAATATTTGCATCTGTAATATTGCCATGAACTTAATCATTATTTATAATGAGGAAGACTTGAGTTTTACAGAGTGTTACTAATTTTCCTGATAATCTGTGTATAATTGAGAATATGATAGAGGTTATAGCTACTAACAATTTACCCACATTATTTTATCTGCTATTACAGCACTAGGGAAGCTGAAATCCATATAGTGAATAATAATACCAGTTACTCTCAGTGTGAAGTACACTAATGTAAAGTTTTGTCAAGGCAGATAGGTTTCCTAAAAAGATACAGAGCTATACTTAATCCAATATGCTTTTATTTATATATTAGTGAAAACATTCTTTTTCTACATTTTTATTGAAAATCCTTAACAAAATTGCACATATTTCAGAATTTCATTCTGATATGCATAATGATATACTCAGTCTTGGAATATTTTATTATATTCTTCATAAATATGGTCGAACTACAGAAACGGATCCCAGTATACTCTAGTGGACTTGTAACAAGTGAGAACAAAGACACAGTTTGGGCTGATTATCACCACAGATTATCCCAGTGGCTCAGCACAGTGAGCAAACAAAAGCTTCAGCTCTTAGGTTCTCTCTGAGGAAAGAAGGAGGTTTACCACATGTCCAATGCCCCAACCTTTCCAGGAACTGTTTAAAGGAACAGCTCTGTCTTGCACAAGTACCCTGAAAAGGCTCAGCACACTGTTGCTTCCTGGGAATCAGTGAAAACAACATTGACAGTTTAAATTAGCAGCTTCCATAATTCTTCCACCCAGCTTAGTGCAAAGTGAATGGGTACAAAACTCCAAATTCCAGCTTCTCTCTGGGGAGGACAAGAGTTGAACAGAATGTCAAAGGATTCATCTTTTCTGGAGGAAGCCTCAGTGACTGATTTTGGTCTCCCTTGTCTGGAGCTTTGAGAAGACCTGGCATACTCTTGGTGATTGGGGTTTGCTGAGAACCCAAAAGAACATGGACCAGCAAGTAGGTTTGAAAGACTCCCAAAATCTTTGCCTGGTTGATAGGTGAGAGTCTTCTGATGTTTGAGGCCAGTCAGTGAAGACTGAGATAAGCATCTGTTTTCTCTTATCTGTAATAGCGACACAAAAAGTCAAGGAAAATAAATTTAAAAATAAAATGTGTCTCAAACAAGGAAACAATAAATTTTCTGAAACTGACTCTCTAATAAAACATGTATAGTTTACCTGACATAGAATTCAAAATGTCTGTAACACAGATGATCAATGAGAAGAGAACAATGTATGAATAATATAAAAATTTTGAAGAAGAATACACACAGAAATCATAGAGTTGAACAATCCAATAACTTAATTGAAAAAGGAGCTAGAAAAGGAAGAAGCAACTAAGCCCAAAGCTTGTAGAGAAAAGGAAATAATAAAGGTCAAAACAGAAATAAATGTAATAGAGACTATAAAAACAATAGAAAGATAATTGAAATGAAGAGTTGGAATTTTTAAATATAAAAAATAGAAAATCTCTACCTAAAATAACTTAAAAAATTAAAAACATTTAAAATAAATAATGTAAAAATTAAAAGAGACATTGTGACTGATATCACAAGGGATCATAAAAAACTAAAATAAACAATTACATACCAATAAATTTGATAACATAGAAGAAACAAATACATTCATAAAAACAAAACTTACTAATACTGGATCATGAAGTAACACAAAATCTGAACAAACCAATAATGAGTAACGAATTAGTTCAGTAATAAAGAGATTTCCATCAAAGAACAGCCTAACTTGATGACTTCACTGGTAGATTCAATCAAACAGTTAAAGAAGAATTAATACCAGACTTTCTCAACTTATTCCACAGCTTAGAAAGTATAAAATACTTTCAAACTTATTTTAGGAAGCCTGTATTACATGAAACCAAAGCCAGGAAAAAACATGATAAAAATAAAAAATAAAATTATGAGCCAATATCCCTGATGAACATATATGCAAAATTCCTTAGCCAAATATTAGCAAACTAAATTCAATAGCACATTAAAAGTGCCACTCATTATGAGCAACTAGGATGAATTTCTGTGATACAAGTATGGTTTAATATATACTAATCAATAACATAATATATCACATTAACATAAAGATAAAAATCATCTCAATAGATGCATGAAAAACATTTGATGAAATTTGACATCATTTCATTATAAAAATTTCTCATTAAAGTAGGTATAGAATAATTTACCTCAACACAATAAATATCAGACACCACTAGCCCAGAGCCAACATGATACTCTATGATAAAGTGTTGAAATCTTTTCTTCTGTGGTAAGGAACAGGTAAAGGATCCTTACTCCCCACATTTCTGTATAGCTTACTAGTGAAAAGTCCTAGCCACAGCAACTAGGTGAGAAGAGAAATGAAGAGCATCTAAATCCAACAGGAAGAAATAAAATAGTCTCTATTTGTAGATGGCATGATCTTGTGTATAGAGAAACCTAAAGACACCACCAAATAACTGTTTCAATTAAGACATAAATTATTTATGTTGCAGGAGAAAACATATAGAAATAAGTATACATTTTTCCTATATATCAACAACAAACTACTGTAAAAGAAATTACAAAAGCAATCTCATTTGTAATAGCATCAAATTATGAAATACTTATGAATAAATTTAACCAAGATGGTGTAAGTCCTGTACTCTGAAAATTATAAAACTTTGATGAAAATAATTGAAGACATAAAAAATATTCTGTTTATGGATGGGAAAATTTCATGTTAAAGTATCTATACTAAAGTGGTCAACAAATTAAATAAAATTTTGATCAAAACTCTAATTTTTTTTCACAGAAATAAATTAAAATTTCACAAATTTGTTCAGAGCTGCAAAAGACTCCTAACATCCAAAGTAATTTTGAGCAAATGGAACAAACCTGAAGATCTTAAACTACCTTATCTCAAAATTTTCTACAAAGCTATGGTAATCAAAATAGCATGGCACTGATACACATACCTGAAGACCAGTGGAACAAAATTAAGAGCTCAGGAACAAATTCAAATGTTCAAGGTAAAATGATTTTGGCAAAAGTTCCAAGAAATTGTTCAAGAAATAGAAACTTAGTTGTGCAAGTTAGACATGTTTTGGATATCTTTTGTGTAGTATCTTTCCTATACAGTTGGTTCCTGAATAAAATGGGTGTTAGGGTGCTAATCTTTTCTCATGGCCAAAAAGCTACATGTAACTTTTGACTTCCCCAGAGATTAACTACTGATAGCCTACTCTGACTGGAAACCTTACTGATAATAGAAACAGTTGATGAACACGTATTTTGTATATGTATTACATACTACATTCATATAATAAAATAAGCTAGAGAAAAAGAAAATTTTATTTAAAAAATCATAAGGAAGAGAAAATGTATTACTGTTAATTAAAAAAAAGTGGATCATCATAAAGATGTTCGTCTTCATTATCTTCACACTGAGTAGGAGAAGGAAGGATAGCATTGGCCTTGCTATCTCAGGGGTGATAGAGGTAAAAGAAAATCTGTGTATAAGTGGACCTATGCAGTTCAAACCATGTTTTTCAAGGGCCAAGTGTAGTTGTAAAGACTGTATTGTACACATAAGATTTTGTTAAAAGTGTAGACATCCTATTAAATGTTTCCACCACAAAAAAAGTGAGTAGGCAACATTTTGTGTTCATGAACATCAGAAGCAATAAAGAATCAATAATTTTGGATGGTTTGAGAGTCTTCAAATTTTGGACTAAAGTAATCTTTGCAGGTAAAACATCAGAATAAATAATTGTTTTATGCAAGTTCAATAGATAAATACAAATGGGAAACTGTTTGGAGAGGAATTTGTCAGGTACTCCATAATGGCAAAAAAGGAGGTTGAAGGGATTTAAATCCTACCTTATCATCTGCTCCCCTTAATCCCTCTGACACTAACAAAATAGTCTTCCTGAGGATAATGTTGAACCTGAAGAGTGCCTAGGAGTACAATTTAAAATCACTATATGAGATCATCACTCTTAATTTACAAAAGAGGAAAGTAAATAGTGAAGACATTAGGCGGCTTGCCAATAACAAATGCTTATTAACTAATAATCGAAGTAGTAAAAGATAGGTATTTACTTCTCAAGATGTGAAGCAAAAAAAATTCCAAAATCATATATCAAAGTGGGTAACATAAATAAAAAGTGTCATGGTTATCTGTGAGTCTTACAAAAATTGATTTAATTTCTTGATGTAATTATGAAACTTTAGTTGTTTGGGAACTATAAAATAAATACAATAATTACAAATGGCCTTAAAAGTTAATCATCAGACATGAGAGTGTAATATAATTCAGGTCACTTTATCTTGGGAAAAACTGAAGAGACAGAAAACATTTATTTTTCTTTTGCTTATTTAAAGTAAATAGCATTTATATCATGGCAGTGGACGGTTGACTTTATATCTCAGTGAAGTACACTAAAGTATAACACATACAAGTTCATCAGGTTTAAATTAAATCAATATTCTTAGTCAGGTAAAATCAAAGGGTGAATAAATGACCATCAGTGCTAAGCATACCAAAAACTGGACATCTTCCCATCAGTCTGGTTAGTTCATTTGTCAGATCAGATTTTAATACATTGGGATAGCAATCTGAAAAATTATAATCTCTCTATCAAATGCTAGCAGCATGGATCACATTGTACCACTCACACTTTGCCACTTCCTTTTTAAAACAAGTTGCTATCTGTGTATTAATCAGATCACAGCTTAGCACTTCCTCTGGGAATTTTTTTCTGACCATAGAAGAGTGTTTTAAAGCAACTCCTGCAAGAGTTTAAAGATTAAACATTGTCTCTCTGTCTTTCTCTTCTCAAGATTCTTTACAAATAACCGTAAAATTAATAACATTTATTTACACGAAGACAAAGAGAATAAAAGTAGGCAACCAGTAGGGTATTTAAAAACATGATTGAAATAAAAACTGGCTATTCATTCAACAAATACATATTATTGTATTTATCAGGTAATATCCTAATTACTGAGACTATTGTGAAAAAAATTGATAAAATTTATGTTAACATAGAGCTTGCATTCTTGTGAATAAGTAAATAGTAAGCAAACAAATAATCTTTATATTAAATTTAATAAATTATTTATAAATGCATGTTTATATGACATGTAATATACACATATATGATTAAACACAATTTAAATACACATTAATATTTTATATTTTAAATCAGAGGTTGGTATGGTTTCGCTGTGTCCTCATCCAAATCTCATCTTGAATTGTAGTAATTGGTATATGTCAAGGGTGGGGCCAGGTGGAGACAAATCCTGGGGCCAGTTTCCCCCATACTGTTCTCCCAATAGTGAACAAGTCTCACAAGATATGATGGTTTTATAAATAGGAGTTCCCTGCACAATCTATCTTGCCTGCCACCATTTAAGACGTCCTTTTGTTCTTCCTTCACCTTCTGCCATGATTATGAGGCTTTCTCAGTCATTTGGAGCTGTGAGTCCATTAAACCTTTTATTCTTTATAAATTATCCAGTCTTAGTATGTCTTTATTAGCAGCATGAGAACAGACTAATACAGATGATGAATCCTATGAAGACCAACTACAAGGTAAGGGTTTAATCAGTGAATGAGGACTGGTAGAGTGGCTACATAATAGAAAATGATCAGTAAACGCCTCTAGGACTAGGTGATAATTGACTAAAACCTGGATGAGTTTCAGAGGCAAGCTATACAGATATCTAGGAGAGAATAATTTCAGAAAGGGAAATCAGGAAGTGTGAGCATACTGAGGTAGAATACGCCTAACCAATGTCTTATTGGACAGCATAAAAAGGCTAGTGGGCCTGGAGTTCAGGCAGTGAGGAGACAATGTTGAATTCCCTGTGTCCTAGAAGTGATGTATCTTTCCAGAATCCTCCTTCAAGGAAACCCAACTTTCACTTCTTTTTGGAGAAAGAGTCCATATGAAAGTAACTTTTTGAGTCCTTTAATGTCCAAATGTCTTCACCCTGCTCTCATACTTGTTTGAAAATGTAACTAGACACAGAAGCCTAGATTAAAAATAATTTCCTCAGAATTATAAAGAAATCACATTTTTTAGCACTCAGGAAAGCTGTTAGAAATATTTGTCTCATTCTTTTTCTTTTGTTTGTGTCCCTTTTTACCTATTCTTCCATAAAAAATGCATTTTTGCTATATATTTGTAGATAGTGAGAACCCTTGAGTTTCTTTCCTATCTATATTTTATGTATAACAATCATAAAATATGGGTATGTATAATAAAATATATAATCAATAAAAAGTATAATAATACAAATAACATAAAATAGCATAAACAAATCATAAGTATTTATTCATGGGGTTTGAAAACTATGTATAACTGCATAATAACTATACAAAAATGTTATTTTAACCATCTCAACATGCTTTCTTTTGATCAATTCTACCATGTCAATGTCTACAACTACTTCTGCCAATGAATGATCTTATTTCTATGATTATAGGTTAGTTTTACCTCTACCATCATTTAACAAAGATGAAAACACGAAATGTGTTATCTTTGTTTCTGGATTCTTAATTCAACATTGTATTTTGAGATTTATCCATGTTGTTGCATGTATCAGTGCTTCTTTTATTTTCATTTTTGTGTAGTATTGCAGCATAAATATGCCGTAATTTGTTTATTCATTGTGTTGCACATTGTGGTTTTTATTATTTGCCTATTTGGATAAGCTGCTATACACACCTTTCCACAAGTGTTTGTGAATGTATATATTTACTCATCCTTCTTTTAAAATTCATTTAAATTTCTAAGAGTGCAAATGCCTTATTATAGTGTATATATGTGATTGACTTTATAAGTAACTATAAATTGTTTTTCTTTTTTTTTAGAAAATAAAGGAGAGAAGGAGAGGAAGAAAGAGGAAGAAAAAGAGGGAGAGAGAACAGGAATATTGCTTTATTCTAAGAATGGTTATTAATAATGGCTGATCAATATTTTGTGTATTGAAAGTGGACAATGTATATTTTGTGTATTTAAAGTGGAGAGCGCTATACATATTTATTAAGTTTACTTGTTCCGGATCTGAATTCAAGTCCTGGATATCCTTATTAATTTTCTGTCTCGTTGAGTCTAAATCTCTTTATGGGTCGTATGTATCTGGGTGTTAGGATTGTTAGCTCTTATTGTTGCATTGATTCTTTTACCACTGTATCTTTGTTGCTTTGAAATCTATTTTATAAAATGCGAGAATTGCAACTCCTGCTTTTTGTTTATTTCTTTATTTTTGCTCTCCATTTGGTTGGTAAATCTTTCTCCAACCCTTTGTTTTGAGTCTTTGTGTATCTTTGGAAATAAAATGGGTCTGGATGTATTATACCGTTAGGTTTTAGCTGTATCTCTTAATTGGGGGATTTAGTTGATTTAAATTTCGGATTACTGCCATTTGATGTTAACTGGCTATTTTATCCACTTTGAAAATTGTTTTTCAAAGATATTTTATACACCCACTAACAATCACATGAGCGATCCATTTACTCCAAATATTTAACAGTACATATCAGTGTCATTCTTTTTAATATAATTCATTCCACTGATTTGGAGATGGGAGAGAGGTTGTAAAGAAACTGTTCTGCCATCCATGAGTTCACTTTACCAGGTGGAAACCTTTATGGGAAAGGAGACAAATGATATGGTCTAATATCTTTATCTAAATGAGTTTCTTCTTTTGAAAGAGTCAATAATATCTATCTATATATTATTTTTATCCATTCATTTTCTTTATTTATTCATCTACAGATGGACCTAAGCTGATTCCATAGCTTAGCTATTGTGAATATGCTGCAATAAACATTGGCGTGCAGATGCCTTTGGATATTCATTCTCTTTGGATAAATACCCAGAAGTGAGATTACTGGATCATATGGTATTTTTATTTTTAATTTTTTTGAAGAGTCTCCATACTTTCCCATAATGGCTGTGCTAATTTACATTTCCATGAACAGAGCAAAAGAGTGTTCTTTTTTCCACATTCTCACCAACGCTGGTTATCTGTTGTCTTTTCGTAGCTATCCAAACAATAGTCAAGTGATATCTAATTGCTGGAGACTTTGTCTCTTAAGTGTCCTTAGTATAATGTTCATGGCAAAAAGAATTACTTGTAGTAACCTACACACCATAATTTATGAATCAGAACTTCCTAGAAAATATGTGAGTGTTGCAGTCCTCTGAAATATAACATTGAAATCATTCATAACTTAAAGAATCTCCTTCCTGAAGTATCCCACAAAAGCTTATTAGGAGAGATTATTGTTTATTCTAGGCCTAAGGGAGCATGTTTCTTCCCTTCTGTACATTTTTTTAAATTATGCTATTTCATCTACATTGCAAATTTTCTCCAGAGGACTGGTAGTCTCTGGTTTTCCTTTCACACTTAAGAGAAAGAGACTAAATTGCTGTTTATTAGAATAGACCTCTGAGCTTAGCCTTCACTTTTGAGTGAATAAAATGGCAAAAATACTTTTTATTTGTGAAAACCACTTATAAAAATGCAGAAATTTTCTTTGAAAACACTTCATTTTCTAGGAAAAAGTCATTAGATTATCCATAGAAAAACATTACATTTTGTACTTGGGAGAGAAAACCACAGCAGCAATGTTAGAGTATGACAGTGATCCAGGAGACAAAATATTCAAGTAAAGGTTGGAAGAATGTCTAAGGAAGTAAAAATAGTAAGTGTAATGGCTGAAGATGAATTTAAGCCCAGGGTGTTCTAAGTAGAAAGAAAGGAAAATGGTCTAGAAGCTCCATAAACACACACACAAGGAACCCTAACACACTGTAGATGATTTAGTGCCTTTAATGGCACTAAAGATTACTGCTATTTTTAATAAATGTGAGAAGTGAAAATAATTTAAGTTTATTGGATTTGTTATATAGGAGGTACTTGTCTCAGCAGAGAGTGTGTTTAGCAGAATGTAACAGAAAATTGAGCTATGGGGCTGAAAAGATCAAGGCTTTATTTTTCTCACCTAATAGTCTAAGCAGGCATTTTCTGATTTCTGATTTGGGGTCCTCAGGAACCAAAACTCATCTGTTTCTGTTTCTCTATTCTAGCCACTAACTTTTTATGCCTACACTTTATCCCTAATAAATGTGAGCTTGTCACTACAAAGTCAAGTATCTAAATTTTACTTAAGGCAGAAACAAGAATGAAAGTGTGCCACAAAGATTTTATTTTTCTAGCATTTGTTCTTTATGTAAGCAAATCTTTCTCAATATGCCTCCTGATTCTGTTGATATCATACTGGCCAGTTGTCAGTCAGCTACACATCCCTAGTTTCAAAGTGATCTAAGAGGATTTTGCTTTTCTAGCTTCTATATCAAAAATAAACAAGAAAGAAAAAGGTTACTTACGGTATTTTGATTCGTTGAGCAAAAGTATGAGCCAAAACTCTCAATGCTAATACATTGAATTAATACTTTTGGTGAACTGTAGAAGTATTGACAAAAAAGATGATACTCCTTTATATAAAATAATCTGAGTAAGCTCATGAACTGCAAAAGTGAGCTGGGATTGAAGATAAAAAACAAACTTGTAGTCTAATGGGAACCTTCAATTTTTAAATGTCATTATCTTTGTAAATATAATCAAAATGAGATGTAAAAATATTTTCACTAAGATTTAGAAATTAAATTGTCTATTTTGTAATCATTACATTAGTGTATTAGATAATAAATCAGGAAAATATTTTAATGACAGAGACTGTATCATTTGCATTTTAGATAAGTATCCTCTGGGAACAGAAATATCTGTATATTTAGGTGCAATCTCTCTGCTGACATATCACCTCAAAAATAAAAATCTAAATTATCAACTACTTTGTATTACATTAAAGGTTCAGGTAGTAGGAGAATAGGTCTGATGTGGATGTTCAATATAATAAGGTAAGTCAAATAAGTGGTCAATTTTGGTATAATCATATAAAATCCAAAGTTATTTTCTATTATCTATTTTGGTATATAATAAATAGTTTTCTGAAAATTGTCTTTATATATAAAGCTGTACGTATCTCCTCGGGGTCCAAGTGCTATGTTATCAAGTCTTGTAGCTACACGACTATTTTTTTAGCAGGGAAATATGCTTATTTATTTTTATAATTGCATCTTCTATTTGTATAGAACTGTAAATTACACACTTGTTTTGTCTGATCCTTCTAACCACCGTGTGAGGCACACAGGATAGAAGATATCAGCTTCCATTTCACAGACAAAAAGTAAAAACACTTTACTCATATTTAGTATAACACAGAGCTGGATTATAAGCCCTGAGCTTCCATACTCATGACTGCTTTTGTCCATAACTTTGTGATACATCATTTTAAAGTAATCTGATTTCACAATGTTTTATAGTGCAATAGTAACGTCTATAGGATCTATTCCTGGAAGATTAACTCTGAAGCCAACTTAATGATTTATCTCAGAAGCTGGCATGTTTTAAGGCAGTGTTATACTGCTAACTGTTTCACAGCTATGTTTGAGGGCCTCATGAGCCAAAATTCCAGCAAAATAAGGTCTAGAGGACACAATGGTCAAGCATGTTTAACCTAGGCATGGCACATCCTTGCCAATTGCTCAGATGGCAAGCGAAGGCAACCAAGTGAAGAAAATAGTGGAAAGGCCCACTTAGGGGTGGACATGGATGAAAAACAGTAGCAGCATCAGACCCACTGTTTTCAGGATTAAAATCCTGAGAAGCCCAGTTCCTGGTCTACTATCAAGTACATCATTATCAGCAGGACAAAGGGCAATCATCCTGGAGAGTAGAATATGAAAGGGAAATGTTAATTAGGCTGCCAGCCTGGGTAGCCCAAACAGTATTAATTTTATTTGTGCCAAATGAAGAAACCAGTTCCTTTCTGATCTGGTTATTAAGGAGAGAATTAATCAGAGAAACCAGGAAATTCTATCCTGAAGTCCAAGGGAAGAAGCATTTCCCAGGGTTATAGATGGTTCACCGGTCAACACAATCTGTCCCCATGAAGGGAAAAATCTATCTCTGTAAGCTTTGGTCTTCCACAAGACATGGAAACCAATACCACAAAGATCTGGGCCTGGGTGACCAATCCTGATAATAGCAGGACTTCCTCACTTAAAGTACATAGGTCCCTTAGGAAAAGGGTCTAAACACCCAGAAACTTCAAGTAAAATTTTGAGTATATAAATGTTTTCCTGGTGAAGGGGTCTGTCATTCTCAAATACTGAGCTATTAGATAAAAAGACTAAGTCAGTTGCAGGCTCGTGTACAAAAGCCACCAGATATACTTAGAGCCAGACAAGTCTGAGAGCTCTCAAAGACATCAGTGATAAGTTACACAACAGAATCATAGCAGAGGGCCAGGCGCAGTGACTCCTTGTGTTCCTATCTCACTTCAGTTTATGAGTACATTTCAGGCAATTTAAAATAAAATTAAACATTGAGTTTACAAATTACTATGCAATATGTAAAATATTAAAGCAATATATTAAAATTTATGTCTTAATTTTTAACCTTTTAAAATGTTTTACTGTTTCAAAGATTCATTCCTACTTACATGCATGTACTGAAGATATCGTAACAATCTAGCTAAAGATTTTCTGAAAATATTTTGTTCACATTTGTTTTCATATGTTTCAAACTTTATACAACAATGTGTATCAGTGGTGTTAGGGACAAGGAAACTCCCTCCACGAGCAGGCTGACCCCTTCCTCCCACTCTGATTGCTCTGCAGCTGCATTCCTAAACCCCTACCTAGGCGCCACATCAAGGCTGGTGCTACAATTAAGCAATACCTGATTACACCCATCCCAGCAGCTGGAGGGAGGACAGGGAAAACATGTTGGTTATCCATACTTGTAAATTCCTGTTTGACGCATATCTGTAAAAATCTCCTGGATTCTTTTTTCTTTTTTTTTTTTTTTTTTTTTTTTTGAGACGGAGTTTCGCTCTTGTTACCCAGGCTGGAGTGCAATGGCGCGATCTCGGCTCACCGCAACCTCCGCCTCCTTGGTTCAGGCAATTCTCCTGCCTCAGCCTCCCGAGTAGCTGGGATTACAGGCACGCGTCACCATGCCCAGCTAAGTTTTTGTATTTTTAGTAGAGACGGGGTTTCACCATGTTGACCAGGATGGTCTCGATCTCTTGAACTCGTGATCCACCCGCCTCGGCCTCCCAAAGTGCTGGGATTACAGGCTTGAGCCACCGCGC